>JAZHYW010012670.1:0-26536 GCA_037355805.1 Ixodes ricinus | reverse complement strand
TTGGGGAGGAGGAGCGACCGTGACGCCCCAAGCGGTTAACTTTAGAACTACACGGATGGGGACAACAAATACAATGACTCAGCGCTCGGCCGACATAACCGAACGCGGCGTCAGCGTTCGGCTGGAGTTCGTGTTCTCCGGTGAGGGGGAGGAGGGGCTCTTTTGTTTCCATCCGGCCTGCATGAACAATGCAGCATGCACGGTCCCAGCTCAGCACAAAAGCCGAAGTGGGTCAAGCTCGCATTCTCTGAGGATAGATCCGGCACTTAACGTCGCTTCGTCGATTGTTAGTATTTTTTTCATTAAACTGTGCCCCGCGCTCTATTGTAGAAGATGACATGGACATGCCCATAAGGCCTCTGGGGATGTGCACAGGCCTTGTGTTGAGTAAACACCGAGTATGGGGACAACAAACGGGTCAGAGCGCCCCTATAGTTCGATCTCCTGCCCAATAGCTACCTATCGAAGTGTGCAACGGAAACTGACGCGGCCTGGCGGCCGAAATGTGAAACAGGTGAAAGGGGATTCAGTGCACAGCTTTGGAGTCTCGGCCCTATCCACCCTGTCCAGATCCGAACACATGACTTACAAGATGGTATGACGTAGCTTCCCGGGAGGATGGAGCGGTTCCTCGGATCATCGTGTTGGATCGCCTCGACATCGGCAGGCCGCCACCTATCTGTGGGATAATCTGCAAGCGATCTCTCCTTGTTCCCTCGACATTAGCCGAGCATCGTCAGCGACACTGTCATCCAGCACATCTGCGCCGCCCACAAACGCCCATATAAGCAGCTTGGAACGTCTTCAGCCCTCGAGTGAGCACGGGATCAGCCGAACCATGCAGACCACTCATTTTGTCATCTTGCTCGTACAGGTTGGTCCACCTCCCTCATTATACGCTAAAAAAACAAGCGATATATGGTTATTGCTGTTCCTGTGCTTACAAGTGTTTCAAAAACTGTTTGTGACTCAGTTGATGTGGTGCACCTTCTACTAAAAACTTCCGGAGACGTGGAATCTAATCCCGGACCGATGAACGAGGCCCAACTTAAGCTGTTTAACGAGATGCATTCAATGCTGACAGATGTTAATGAGCGCTCACTGAGGATGGATCAGGCTCAATCGGGTATAATTGCTACACTTAAGAGGATATCTCAGTAGAATTTCTTCTCCGATAGGAACTTTTCCGGAATCCAGATGGCTCTGGGGAGGAAGCCTTTGTACTCACCTGCTTACGCGATATAGTGCCATTTCCAAACAAAAATAAAGAAAAAGCTTGTCTTTTTGTTCCGGTTATCAGCGGACGGCTTGACCCTGAAAGCCCCCCACCCATCCCGTCCCTCCACCCTGCGAGCTGCGAGAATGGCTTTGTGGGCCTCCGAGGCCATCGCGAAGGGGGCCTTTGTCCTATTCTTACCGGATTAGGAAGAAAAAAAAAACGCGGTTAGAGAACGCCTCTGTTGCAGATTGGAAAGAATTTGACGCTCACCAGAAAATTTAGGACGAGAAACTAGAAGATTGGAACTACACGAGCGGAACGAGGCAAACGACAGACAGAAGCCGTTCGAGACACTTCTGTGTAATGATGGATATTCAATTGGTTTATTAGTGTAAATACAGTTTGTGGTCTTTTTTTGCGTTAATCGCCTGATTTAAATTAGGACGCCCACACGACCTCTTCGATTCTGAAACAGCCTCATTTCGCGGCCTGATACTTTGGATTCATTTGGCTCGGTTTTTCGGCTATTTCGCGTTCCGAGATTTTTCGTAAGATACGATTTCCAAATAGCATGTAGACTGTTGATATCGTCATCACAAAACACGAAATATGCCATATCATCATTACAAAACGAAATATGCAATGTGTCGTGTCGTAATGATGCGAAATAATATACCACAAGTAAGAATGGCGTTGCGTACTAAATAGCGCCCAAGAGCTTACTTTTCATGAAGCAGTGCTTTGAAAAATAAAGCTACTCACTCTAAAAAGTGTCTGATCTTCTTGTGCGAAAAAAGAAACGAAATGAACCAGTTCACGATACCATCAGCAGCCATTAGAGTCACAACTTTTTTTATACTTGGGAGAAGAGCGTGTTGGTTCAAGTGATGGATAAAGAAATAATAAACAATTAACACTAAGACAACACAACCACATCTTTTTTTTTTTCTAGAGCACCAGATTTCGACGGTCACCCCGATTTCTAAATCGGTGTGCGATCTCTAAATTTCACGGAATCAGAACTATAGGTTGTATTGCCGAAATGCCAAAAAATCAATAACCACAAGTTTAGATAGTGTTGCGTCTTATATACCTACTGTTCAAAGAGTATTTCTAGTGTCATAAAGCTATGCTTTAAAAAATTATTAAAACAATACCTTCCATAATTACGTGTTCCGACCAGTTCCGATAGTGACCTGACAAGATCATTTCTTTGCCTAGCCGTTTCGGAAACGGTTTAGTATTGGCTGATAGTATATTCCACGATAATTTTTGCCTTATTCTTGCAAGGCAAAAATTATCGTGCCTAGAGTGCCACAGTGCCTATATTTTTATTCGTGCGGTCCTAAT
Source organism: Ixodes ricinus (assembly GCA_037355805.1). Lineage (NCBI taxonomy): Eukaryota > Metazoa > Arthropoda > Arachnida > Ixodida > Ixodidae > Ixodes > Ixodes ricinus. The sequence continues at coordinate 23,967 of JAZHYW010012670.1, read as the reverse complement.
CTCCCGGGGACAAAACCGCTGGTCTATCCGTGACGTCACGGCGGGGATAGAGCAACCAATCATTACACTGATTTCAAGCTCGTTCTCGCGGCTAATAGAGGCACCATATTGGCACGGATGGCTTCCAACTTTGTTCTCAGTCGGAGTTGAAGTTTCCACAAACCTGCGAGTTGGTACAAAGAAAGGGTGACGAAACGACGAACATTGTATGCTCCCACTTTGCGCTGGAGATAACGCAACTCTCAAAGAGAACAGACCCATCTCACCAGGCAGTTTCACTACGCCACCGCTGCCGCAATGCATCGAGGGAACTTTAGTATTTCAGCACGTGCCCGAACCTCGCTGGAACTCTGCGCGTGAAAAGCACGTAACGGCACGAGCCGTCTCGGACACTGCCACCTGCTTCTTGTGAACTAAACTTTTGTCGGCTTCACGCATGCGCGAACGCTTGGTGAGGTCGGTCTATTAGAGGGGGTCCACTGCTTGTGGCTAGGGTAGCCATCCTTATATGTCATATCGAGGAGTCTGGACCTTTTTTGTGTTTTGCCAATTGCTCTTTAGGGGGAAAAATAAAGGGTGAGGGGCACAAAGCTGTGCGCGAGTTGTCGTCGAGCAAAGCAATAATCGGGAAAATAACCCCGAAGGAAAAACAAAACGGCAAAAGCATAGGTTCCAGGATATTTCTTCGAACGCCGTTTCATCGAAAAAGTGGTCGTCCCGTACCGAAACGTTCAATTGCAACAATTGGCCGGTATTTTTAAACAAAAAATCCTAATAGCCGGCCAAAAAACGTTGCTAACAAAACAAAACGAAAAATTCGGGGCTAGTGGAGTAGCAGGTGGTGGAACCCGAATCCATCCGCTTGGGTACACCCCATGCAGGCATGTCCTCCGTCGTGCCATCCAGGCGTCTGTCGTACGAGAGGACAATGAGAAATTTTCAAATTTTATTGCAGAAACCTATGACGCATTCAATGAAACGGCGTTCGATGAAATGTCAGGTGTAGGTGCGTGTGACCTTGTAGTGTGCAACAGAACCTTAGGAGTCTCACTTTGTGAAAATGTGATGGCTGAAAACCAGCATCGTCTTTTAGGCCCGTGCGATCTTCTACGGTTCCGATATAAAAAATGTTCAGATCCATGCCGAAGTCGCAAATCTCGGAAAATAGCTAATAGAAGGAAATCTCACCGCAAGACCGACCGACGCGGAGAAAAGCTCATCGGAATCTTGATGATTGCGGTGGAAACTCACCTACGATGTTCGTTTTCGGAAATGGCATTATTTTGGTATATGGATAATAAAAGCATTATTTTCCGTATTTTTATTTTTATTTGTAGTAACTTATGACTTTTGGTGTGATGGGTCCTGCCACAATTTGGGGGATCTCTGTGGTCGTCGGGTGCAATGAAGAGGTCACTTCGTTACTGTTCACAGCTAACTCAACGTTGAGGCAATGTCTTTATAGAAAAAGACGTGTCTATCCCTTTGTTAATTGTTTCCATTCTGCAAAACTGTGGACTTCTGCTTCTTCATTCCTATTGGTGTCTGCAATATACGAATCTTGTATATATCTCACCGTTTATACCTCTCCGCAAATACTAAACTTAAAAGCTTGATCGTATAATTCTTGAGTGGGTTTATCTCAGCATCTGTCAGGTTTTCGGTGAACTTTTCTTTGGTGAGCTTTTCTCCCGTGATCCTCTCGGTGTTGCGCTGTTCTCCGGCGGAGAAAAGCTCACCGGAAATCCGGCGGATGCGGAGAAGAGGCCACCAGACTTCGGATAGATGCGGAGAAAAGCTCACATTTACAAACCGTTTTAACATTATTTCTTCGCAGCTCTCGATATTTTATCGAACTCTGTTCTATCAAAGTCATTTAAATGAACGCCATGTAATTGAATCCAATTTCATCGAAGCCGTTTCGTAGAAAACCGTTTTATCGAACATCATGATGGTTTCTGGCCAGATCGTTTCTCGTTTTTGTAAATAGTGTTTTTTTCTTTGCATCCAAAGGATAAAGATAATGTCACGAATGACAAATGATGAGGCGGTGAATAACTGAAGAAACTAAACGTTTAATGGGGCGAACAAAATAGAAGGTTGGCGTCGCAGGCGCCGATGTCGACGAAACAGCAGGATCGGGACTGACTCCGGCTCTAAATTTTGTTTGCTCTTTATGTTTATACAGCCTTGATGGGGAGATGCGCCTCAACGGGTAATCGGTCTCTTAGCTGTAGATGAGAAATTTAGCCAGTGCTGTACAACCGCTAACCTGGGGTTTTTAACGTGCATCACGCAGTAGTGATCACACGAACGCGTGCCGGTACGAAACTCATCCAGATCGAAACGGGCGGGGGCGATGGGGAATCGAACCCAGGAGGTTCCCAGCGCAAGCTTTCGCTCCACGCTCCGAGCTGAGACGCGTTAGCCCACTCGGCCACTTCCTCCCTGACTCCGGCTCTCCACGCGGAGCTCCTTATGTACACGCGTGGGCTTCTGGAACAATCGGCGTAGAAGGTTCGGCGCCTAGAACATTCTAACCTCGAATAAGCAACAGGGTTCTCGAAATTACCAGGACGCGACATTACAGAAACAATAAGAAAGTGAATCCGCGGCCAGGCATCGAAGATAAGCACGGTAACCGCTAGGCCACGAGCGCGCTGCCTACTTGGCTAGCTGCTCACGCGACAATATTATGTTCCGTTTTTCTTTTGCTTTGTAGTAAACAATGACCTCTTTCGGTTATGTGGCCTAAGACGAACTTGATACTTTTTGGGAGGTCAGGAGTCGTCGGGTGCCGAGACGGAGGTCACATTGTTGCTTTTTGTAGTACTCAACATTCAGGCAATGTCCTGTCTCCATGTAAAAGTTAACAGAAAAAAAAGCGTTCCCCACTTTTTTAGATGTTCACATTCCGCGAAACTGTGGATTCGTCTGCCTCGTCCCAATTTTTCTTAGAAAGTAAGCTATTCTTCAGGGGCTGAACGAGAACACTTGGTTTTTCAAATATACGAACACGCAAAAGCGCAGCATGAGCGCTGAGCAAAGTGCGGACGTTAGTTTTAAATATAAACACCGCAGTGCAAACAGTAATAAAATATTTCGTAACTGAGTTTTTCTCCGCATTTGTCGGTTTTGCAGTGAGCATTTTACTGGTGAGCTTCTCTCCGGTGAGCTTTTCTCCGCCGCCCGTTCTCAGGTGAGATTTTTTGTCCGCCGCCCAACAGTAACAGCCGACCAAGGGCTCATCGCAGCCAAGACAGTACAATCGACGAACACCATAATAAAAGATGTGCGGGTTCTTGTCTAATTCATTCGCCTCTATTTCATAAGATACTGAATCAAGAGTGTGTTGATTCGGGTCAAACAAAGAATCTTCAGCGCGATTTTCACAACTTTCAAATGGCAACGTGTCACGCCTACTACCAAAAAGCTTGTTCTGTTTTTAGCTTCACCGAATTTTTTTTCGCAATGTTTGTTTTATTTAGGTAGATATCCGCCTCCACCAGTTGATATGCAAAGCGAATGTCGTACTTAAAACAAAATCGACAAACGCACGTATGTTTCTTCCACGTTTAAAATAAGTAAACATTTTAAATGCATCTCTGCAGAACATTTGAAATCGCCAGATCAAATCACCTACCCTACTTCGAACACAAAGAAGTGGTAAGACAGTATCTACTCTTTGACGCTTCGGTTGCTTTTGTTTACCTGCATTTGCTAACTTCAGGCCTCACGCAAGGACCACTTGAAGCGTGAAATCTTTCACTTCCAATTTCTTGACCCAAAATGCCAACAAAGAATGGAACATCCTCCGAATGACGCGCTCCAGCGATTGAAAACTAATGACTCTCACCCACCCGCTAAACATCTCCGCCACAAAAAAAAAAAAAGAAAAAAAACTTCTAACTATCATTTGTGCGACCCTAAAACACCACCAAAGAACGGAACATCCTCCCAAGGACGCGCTCGGGCGATGTAGAACCTATTACTCACTAACGCGATAACCCGCAAAATATCTTCGCCCCCCAAACAAAACAAAACAAAAAACGAAAAAAGGCAGAAAAAAAAAAACGATCTGTTCGAGAGGCACCCTTCCTCAAAATCCCGACTGTCAACCCGACGACCTTGAAGATGCAAGTAGTCCGGGGCGCAATAACACATTGCTCAATTTCAAGAGCAAGTTTTACGGACAGACTCATAGATGGCGCCAGCTGACAGCTGGATTTTTTGACGTTTTGATAGGCTACAAACTTAGTTAAAATTTATTACAATGAGAATCTCTGGAAAAGAGATCTTGTAAGAGATATATTCAGAAAGTCCTGGTCTTGACTATTGTGGAGCCTAAATTTGTATTTTGGCCCCGGTTTATTTTTAAATGTTTACGAAGAGCGGAACGAAAAAAAAAGGCTTTTTCAAGCATCTTTAAGTTCCCGTAAAAAGTTTTAAGCTTAAAAATCGGGAAATGTAGCGCCGCAATATAACTCAGTTTTTTATTATCTTTCTAATAAAACCGTTCCCAAGTCAATCCGTTCGGTGGTTCTCGAGAAAAAATACTAAAAAGTTGCCATTGGAATTGCATAGGGCTCGGGAGCTGCGATATCCTCTTAACGAAGTTAAACAAAGTCAAGAATCTATCAAGGGGGCCATAACGGAAATGAAAGCGAGACTGAACGAGGTTGAAAATAAAACTGCTGCAGTTCCTAATCTTCAGCTTGAAGTAACCAAAGCGCAAAGCTTGGCGGAAGAGGTGCAAAAAGAGAACATAGTCTTAAGAACACGCCTAGATGATGCTGAAGATCGTTCACGCCGGGATAATTTGGTTTTTTTCGGGATGGCCGACACAATATCTGAAACATGGGCGCAGACAGAACAAACAATTCTGAACATCTTTAGACAGTCGCTTAATCTACAAGTACCAGACGAAGCTATTGTTCGGGCCCATAGAATCGGCACGTTCTGTCAGAGCAAATGCCGCCCAGTCATCGTCAAATTCGCGTCTTACAAATTGAAAGATAACGTTCTTCTCTCAAGGGCCCCCTTGAAAGCAAAACGCATAACAGTAAGTGAGGACTACTCAATTGGGACACGTAACGCACGAAAAAGACTAATCGATTTCGCGAAAGAAAAAGGCGGCACTTTTAAGCTTCGACATAACAGAATTCACATTAACAATAAATGCTATGCTTTTGATCCGACCACCGAAAATGTGTACGAGGTCGGTCCCTCTACGACGCCGGTTGTTTCTGTCCCACATAATTCCCTACCCACTAATGACTCATCTCAGCCATCACCATCGCACTAACAGGCCGCGAGGGGTAGAGTGTCTCTTTCACCTATTTCTGATGTATCGGTGCTTTTTACAAATATTAGAAGCCTAATAAAAAAGCGAGACGAGTTGTGTTCTATTGTTGATGCAACAGCTACTGATGTTGTTGTTTTAACGGAAACTTGGCTCACTGGGAAGGTGCGTGACTGCGAACTTTTTTATGGACCTAAAAGGTACAATATTTACAGGAACGATCGGCAAGATAGGTGCGGCGGGGGCGTTTTAGTTGCAATTGCAAGTCATATTGATTCCTTTTGTTTAAACATAGCTAGCGATTTAGAAATAGTTTGGGTGTGTCTTGGTACTAACCACATGAAGTGGATCATGGGAGTTTGCTATAGGCCGCCCTCATGCTCATCATCTTTCATTAAAGCTTTGCAGGACTCTATAAATCTGGTCGTCATTCGCTTTCCCAGTTCGCCAATTTTTCTGTTGGGAGATTTTAATTATCCTGATATTGTGTGGACAGGTAATAACCCACCAACAGGCACACCTTCATCTGCCTCATCTGAATGCAATGATTTTGTTAGCCTCTGTTTAGATTTTTGTTTCACGCAATTAGTTACTCAACCAACCAGAGTGACCCCATTGACAGCGAACGTATTGGATCTTGTTCTCGCAACTCATCCTGAACTCGTTTCACCCATCTCCTATCTTCCAGGGCTTAGTGATCATTCCATATTGCATTTTAATGTAAAAGCAGCAGTACCAAAACCATCAACTAATGTAAAGCAAATTCGAGATTACGCCAAAGCCAACTTTGATAAAATTAATCTTGACCTTGCAACTTTCCTCGATGAATATTTATCACTCTCCTCGAGTCGTTCAGTAGAGGAAAACTGGAACTTTTTCAAAACCGAAGTTAATAAACTAACAAATCAGTACATTCCCTTAAGGACAGTTATCGAAAACTCTCAGTCACCCTGGTTCACCAGAGCCCTAAAACGCTTATCAAACAAAAAAAGCGTCTATTTCGCGCCGCAAAATTTTCCACGTGCGAGCACCGTTGGTTGCGTTATCGTACTGCTGCTGAAGTGTACAAAAAAGCAATTGATAACGCCAAACTAGAATTTATGACTCATAGCCTACCCGAAATGTTAATCAACAATCCTAAACAATTCTGGAATATCATTAACAAAAAGACGCAGTCATCTATCACACTAAAAACTGCAAATGGTGATTGTATAGCCAGCGATGAGTGTTTAAATTTATTAAATAGTACATTTGCAGATTCATTCTCTACTGATAACATGCACGATTTCCCTTCGCTAGAGAGTGCCGATTACTTGCCCATGGATCCTCTTTTTCTTGATTACGTTGGTGTCGTTCGTATTATAGATAAACTCAAACTGTCATCTTCAGCAGGAGTGGACGGTATTAATTCCAAGTTTTTAAAAAACACTAAACAATACTCCTCAATTATTTTAACAAAATTATTTGAACAATCTATAGAAGACGCTGTTCTCCCATCAGACTGGAAGGTAGGGAAGGTGGTACCCATTCACAAAGCTGGAGATAAACATTCCCCTCTTAATTATCGTCCGATCTCAATAACCAGCATTCCTTGTAAACTTCTTGAACATATCATTTTTCTCACCTCGTCAACTTCTTAGAATCTAACAACTTCTTCAACAATGCCCAACACGGTTTTCGAAAAACATTTTCATGTGAGACCCAACTAATATCTTTCACAAATGACCTACATCACATTCTGGACCGAGGATCCCAGGCGGACTGCATTTTCCTAGATTTCGCCAAAGCATTTGACAAAGTTTCTCACAATCTTCTGCTCCTAAAACTTTCCAAACTTAACATAGACAATAACGTTATCGCATGGATACAGTCTTTTTTAACTCAACGGTCTCAATTTGTCACTGTGAATAACAGTAACTCCTCTTTTGTCGAGGTTGCATCAGGGGTTCCGCAAGGGACAGTTTTAGGACCGTTGCTATTCCTAATTTATATTAACGACCTCCCCACTTATGTCTCTTCATCCGTGTCTCTGTTCGCTGACGACTGTGTACTTTACCGTGAGATTCTCGATCATAATGACACCTGTATACTCCAATCAGACATTAATGCTATTAACTGTTGGTCTGACTCATGTTCCATGAAGCTTAACACTAACAAATGCAAGGTCATGCGTGTGTCTCGCCAGTCTCAGGACTGTCCTAACTATTTCCTTAATAATGCTCATCTAGAACCGGTATCTTCGTACAAATATTTAGGCGTTCATATAGCTTCTAACCTTTCATGGAAAACACATATTCAGCATATTTCAGCTAACGCTAACCGCATGTTAGGTTACATCAAGCGAAATTTTTCATTAGCCCCTGTCTCACTGAAATTAACTCTTTACAAAGTTTTAATTCGTCCCAAGTTAGAATATGCAGCTTCTGTCTGGGATCCCAAACTAGTCACTCTCGTATCTACATTGGAAGCCGTTCAGAACAGATCCGCTCGTTTCATCCTCACAAACTATCACCGCACCGCTAGCGTCACCTCTATGAAAACAACCCTCTCATTACCACCTTTATCACTACGTCGTAAAATTTCTCGTCTTTCCCTATTCCATAAAATGTATCACCATAATTCTTTCCTGCGCGACAAAATAATTGCTCGGCCTGTCTATGTTTCCTCCCGTATTGATCATCAACATAAGGTGGGCATTCCTAACTCTATCACGACCACATTTTATTCCTCGTTCGTTCCCCGTACATCCCAGGAGTGGAACCACCTTCCCCGGTCGATCGCCATCATCACGGACTCTGAGCTCTTTAAAAGTACAATTACTAATTACTTTATTACTGAGTGTGTCTAATATGTATTATGTTATTTGCATTAACCTTCTTGTTGCTCTCCCCTCTGTAATGCCTTCGGGCCCTGAGGGTATAATAAATGAAATGAAATGAAATGAGTGTCTCCAAGAGAATGGCTTCCGCTGAGGACATATCAGCGGCCATTGTGGTGGTGGGCTGGCGTTAATACTGGTTCTTTTGCTGTCGATTCCTAAAGTGGAAGGTGCGCCAACCCGGTGGCGAATAGGCCCGGATGGTAATTACGGCTAATAGAAGCACAAAGTTGGAGCCGAAAATTCTCGGAGCGCGCTGATTGGACGTCGGAGACAAAAACGCGAAGTCCTCGTCGTGATTGTCCAATCGGTGCGCTCCGTCAACTTTGGCCCCAACTTTGCGTTTGACGAGTTTAGGTCCCCAGATGGCAAAGTTTCAGCGCTTACTTAAAAGTTATAAGCAATTTTCGGGCATTTTCAATGGAAAATGGAGGTCGACGAAGCGCACGAATACATGAAGATGAATGGCACCAGCTAGCGGGAACGGGACTCATTTTCCCATAGTCTTCAGACAGTCAAGTGATACCTTCTGAATAAGACAACGATTATAGTTAAGGAATATTAGGCAGGAGTTAGCCGTTAGTGGAGCTGATGGCGCAAGCCTCCGCCCAATTAAGGGCTTCAAGCCGTATGCTTCCATTCATCCATCCATCCGGTCTCAAAGGAAGAGGAGAAAACTATGATGCCCCTCTCATTCCCTTTTACGGCCTCCTCCGTCCACCCATCACTACTTAAATTGAGTGCAAGCCCATCGCGTGCGCGCGCTTGCCTCGGGGGACCCCTGTCGTCAACATCGAACGTCCCTTGCGGCGCACTTAAGCGACATTATGTTTCGCTCTCCCCGCGTCCTCTCTTTTACTTCCTTCTCGCCATCTGTCGTCTCAGTAAACGCGCGTTGCTTTCAAATGATGAACAGGACACACTCCCCCTAGCGATAACAAGCCCAGCGCACTTTTACGATCTATTTTGTTTCTGTTTTGTTTTTCTCCTTGATGCCGGAAGAGCGTAAGTGAGGCAGCGAGCCGCTTCTCCCTCTAGGTCCATACACTGTATACAGTTAATATACAAAACACGCTAGAGAGAGAGAGAGAGAGAGTAAGAAGGAAAAGCACAGGAGGAGGAAAGCATAATAAGGTATACAAAGCATAAAAAGCTGGTCCCAAGAGGAGAAAGTAAGTATACATTGGAGGCTAGGGAGGACGACACAATATTAAGATTTTGTGTCGTGCTGTTCGTTTCTTTGTTTTTACCTTTGCCTCGGGGATTAGAGGGTAATAGAAAGCTCGTTTACCGTAATTCCAATCCCTGGGGAAGAGGGCTTCGGAGCACGCTTTAAGCGGGCTGCATCGCCGATTGCTCGCCGCTTTCGGGTTTTCCCGGAAGCCCCTGAACAGTTTGCCATGTCATAACGGCGCAGCTCTATGCGCGGAACCCCGCTCGGTTAGTGACGTCACGCAGCGAGCACCGACAGTTTTCGCGGTGTGTGAAAGGACTGGGGTCTCAAAAGCGTATCTCACGTGTCAGGAATCGAAAGGCGCTAGAATCTAAAAAAGGCGTACCTGTAACACGGGTAAGCAATCTGGAGTGTCTAGCTTTCCCGCAAAGAATTTGGGAGATAATCGCTGCAATGTAGGGAGGGAGCACAGCGAATGAGCCAGGCTAAAACTACGTTTAAGCATTAAAAAAAAAAAGCAAAAAACCGTCTGCGTTGTGACATTGAGCATGCTAAAACATCAGGTTCACTGTTACAACGCGGACTGTGTTTTTCGGGTTTTTTTCCCCACGTATTACTTATTGTTATTATTGGTCGTGGCGGACCGTCAGGTCTTTATGTTTGACGTGTATGTGGCTTTTCGTGTTGATTTTTTTTTGTATCTCATGTCTCTTGATTTGTTTAGTGTAATGCGTCTTATGTTGTCCGAGTGCACCCTTACTGAGACCGCAAAGTTGTTTCTGGGCACTTGAATAAAAACATTGGTTGGTTGACTGAGTGATTGATCTATTATTAATATTATTATTATTATTAATCTACATTTTAGGGGTATAATTATGTCGGAGGACAAACAGCGTTCGCACTCAGCTCGAGCGAAGATTCGAACGAGGGATGGTTGAGAAGGAGTGAAGCAGGCACGTGGCCAGGACTTTGTTTCCGGGGGGGGGGGGGGGGGGGGCGGCTTGCCCATGACAAAATGCTGTATGAGGGGAGGGGGGAGAGGAGGGGCCCAGCGAAATGGAAGATTTCGGGGGGGGGGGGGGAAGGGGCGGGCCCGGGCCCCGCCGGGCCTCCCCCTGGATACGTGCCTGCGGTGAAGGTATACCTGGGAATGAGTCGGGGCATTAGAATGAAACCCGGCCCGTTTGTATCGCATCCTTCTTGCACCCTGTCTTGGAAATCGCGGATCGCCATTGCCGACAAACGCCCCCGGAAAACTTGAACGCGGCGTGATTTTCCTCCCGAGACGTCGCGCCCTGTGACACGTTACCACCTAGAAGAGAAGGCCGGCTCACGACGCTCTAAGACGTTGCGAAACGTTGCTGGCGGCGATGCTGGCAACGTTCTCTGACACAATGTAGGCGGCGCTGCGTATAGGATGACTATAGACCCACTAAATGAGGTACACGCTTAAAGTTTCGGCACTGCGTTCCTCGACCCGCTAGTGGGCAACTGCCGATCGTCACAATGCCAAAAATGCGAGTTCCCCAGCTTTAGACACCAGGAAGCTCGAGTTGTGACAGTTTTTGCTCTGTCGCGAACTGTTCTGACATTTCTGGAGGACGGAAAAAGAGTTCTCTGCAATTCTAGATAAAGCTTTCAGAAAACTGGCAACCATGATTCTAACCGCCAAGATGGTTGAAGTGTCATTACTCTGCTTATGTAGTGGCTCTAGTGATGGCATTTGGGAGGGGGGGAGGGGGGGGGGGAGAGCGCTTGGCTTGTCTTCTAGGTGGTAATGGTCACACTGCCCGCTCCCCATCGCAGCAGATCCTTGAATGGGATCTTGAACTGTTCCCCCACCCATCTCACCGTCGTACTTTCTTATTTTCCATACACCTTTTTTTTCCTGATTTTTAAGGGAAGTTTACTAGGCGGAGCAGATATACTACGTTTCAAATTTACTTCCCACTGAAATGGAGCGTAACTTGCGCTCTCTAGGCGACTGGTAGCAGCTGAAAAAAATCCGCCTGGTCCAGGATTCGATCTCGGGACTTCTTCGAGGCTAACGGAGTGCTCTACCAACCGAGGTATAACCAGGAGCTAGCAGTCAGTAGAATAAATGGATTTTAACAGTTTCCAGCAGTTTGATCATAGTTACCCCAAGGGTGAGGTCAGATGGTAGTGATTGATATAATGATTTTTTAGAGGAAGTCACTGAGGGAAGAAGATATACGTAATAATAAATTGACAGCAGCCACCAGTTGCCTAAAAGAAGGGTAAAAAAAATCATGATCTGTGTTTAATCAGGTAAATTTTGTCTATTTCATTTAAACCTGATTTATTTTGTTTATATCAGATTTATTTTACATAAATCCGATTAATTTGATTATATTTATGGCATATAAAATTTCTGACCAACTGATCAATCCGTCCAATTACTGATAACATTTGGGAAGAAAGAGTGACTAAATTTAAAGTAATTTTACGTTTTTTTTATGTAAATCCGCCATATTAGAACAAAAACAGCTTGATTTTCTTTTTATGTAGTGAAAAAGCTCTATTTTTGTTCTCCTGTGTTTTGATTTACTTGCGTGACTTTTCTAGTATTTTGTTTCTTCATTTGGCGTTCTGATTTGATTTAAGTAACTGAATAAGTGGAAGGCACAAAAAAAGCCCAACGCTCCGATTGCTCAAAAGAGCACGGATCTTTGATCATGTTCAGTGTAATATGAATATTTATTCCTCGATGATTATTTGATTTAAATATAAACAAACGCACATAGAATGAAAGCATCAAGTGATGCATACATGGTAAGTATAACTATTTTCGGGATTATTTTGGCCGTGAGGGTCGGTTTAGATCATCATAGTAAAACTGGCGGGATTTAAAGTACTATTTGAATCATCCTGACTTTTGTTTGCCACCCTGCCTAGAGGGCGCAAGTTGCGCTCCATTTCAAGTGAAAGTTGTTTGAAGTCAGGTGACGACGCCGTCATAGACGCTGTGCGTAAGCGCAGTGCAAGGACCAAGACAATTCTTTTTTTCTTTTTTAAGCATGAAATGCTTTTTAAAGCTACCCCCAATTCCAAAATTTCGTCCGTCCGTCCATCGGTTCGTGCATTTTTCGCTAAATTTAGCGGAGAAAGCGGCGTCACGTGACGTCAAGTGTCCGATACACCTTGGGGATATTGACGGCAGGTGACCTATGCGTCAACTCAGTTCCCCGCCTACATTTAGTAGAAAAATCCACGTCTTGAGGCCGAAACATCAATTCAGTTTCCCCGCTAAATTTAGCGGGAAATCGACGTAACGTGACCTACACACCAATTGAGTTGCCCGCTAAAATTTATCGTAAAAATTAGCTTTTTATGAGGAGTACATCACTCTCAATTGGGGGTTACTACGTGGAGAAGTCCTAAAGGCTGGTTGACACATTTGCTTTTGAGCCTAACTGACTATAGACCGGCACGCTGTTTACAAACAAGCACGCGTTTGCCCACACCGGTGTGGCACTGCGCGTGCGCAGAAACGAATTCGCATGAGTGAGCGTCTGTGCATGCGCAGTGCTGTCGACAGCGCCACCGCAGCTCCGTGACGTCGGGGCCGCGTGCTGGTCTATACCTTACGACGACCTGTGACACCTTGCGACGCCGTGACAGCGATGGATGGATGGATAGATGAATACGGCTGAGCCCTTTGGATCGGGCGGTAGCTTACGCCACCTAGCCTAGCAGGGCAACACACCTGCAAACTGGCGCCATCTATCGGATAGCCCCGGAAACACTTCCAATTCGCGTCTAACTATACGGGGTGTTTGAGGAGAATAACAGAGAGGACGAAAACAGGACGACACGTTTTCGTCCTCTATGTTATTCTCCTCAAACACCGTAATTTAACCAGCACGCTCCATTTCCACGAGAACTATATAGATCCGGGGTTTAGCAATGTTTGCGAGATCGAATCTTCCCGGCATATGCGTGTGAAATGATCGCTTGTGAAATTGTCAAAATTATTTCAATCAAGCCCACAGTGAAAGTATGATCCGTAAAAAACTTTCGAGGACAACGTTCCAGGGTTCTTGTAGTAAGTGGTTATAAGTTTCAACGCAGTCGATCAGACTCAAACGCTAATGTGTGAACCAACCTCGAAGGTCGCTTCGCCTGGTGCAACTCCCTGACAGGAAGGCTCACTCCTCGTCAAACATTCCTTTTAGGCTCGATGCGTTCTTCGTTCGAGGCTACGCGATGCTGGCGTGAAAACTCCATTGGCGTCAATTAGCCAATTAGCCCAATCAGTAGAGAGCTCAGCTAAGACCAGGGTCGCAACGTTCCAGCACTTTATCCTATCTATGTGTTTGTGATCCCCTATCTACGACACTGAGCGAAAACAAATAAACAATTCGATATACAAACAAACAAATAAGTAAGTATTAAGATAAATAAACAAACAAACGTTTCACAGGCTCCAGTGGCTCCGGATGTCTTCTCATCGCTAATTGCAATCAGCTTCCTCGCCGGACGACCTTAGTTGTTGACTTTTTGTTGTACCTAATTTCGGCTACCTAAATATGACTATGGCACCTCGTTTTCGGCGGCACTATCCGGCAAACTTCGGTACATACCAAATTCGCGTTTGTTTTTTCTGGGGTAGAGTCGACGTTCTGCAATGTTTATTTTCCGCGGGAACGCTTCCATCAAGTGAGAACGGTCAGAGAATAACGTATACACTAGCAAGGACCGGTGTGTAAAGAAATGGAAAGCAGGTGCAGTGGCGTAGATATAAGATTGTTTTATTTTTTCATATTTTTTAATCCCAGCCGAGCACCGGCCTACCATTAGTGACGTGTAAAAATCCGGCACTACGGCCTTGTTGTTTATACTCCCTCTCAGAAGTTCCGTGCACCGCAATAGAAGCTGTATGCTCTTTAGCCAATAGGCTGAGCGAGCCCATCACAAAAAGGTATCGCAACGCGCTTTAGCTTTCTCTTCATCCTATAGCTTCCTATAGCATCCTATAGCTCCCCGTTCTTTTTCTACTTTAGCTGCGACTGGTAATTAGAATCGCCGCTTAATCTATTTAAATACTTGACATTGATGCTAGCGAAGGGTCTTAGTTTATTACAACAGCTAATACTCCTTTGGGATATGGTGTACATCCGTTATTTTAGGGAGCCGATTAAATGTTGCGTGATCCATCATCTGCTTGTTGTTGACTCTGTATTTTTACCTGAACGCGCCAGGTGTTTGACCATTAGCAGCGAGATGTTTTGGTGGCGCCCTCCTATGGTTCCCCCTTGTGACGTCATTACCTTGCGAACAACAAGTTCGATGGTGTTCGTAAATAGCATGGTGGAAGCTTGAAATCATTGCGCTTTCAAAGGAACACTGCCAACACCGTCAAAATTAAAGTTCTTTCATTCCTCTTATATCCGTCGATGATAAAACCTTTTCTGACGTCATAGTCAGCGTTCGGCCAATCGTGGAAGGCCGACCGCAGCGACGCTTTCGGTCGCGCACGGGGCTAATAAAGCCCGGGCCCCGTTACTTAATCATCACGTAAACGATAGTCTACAGACACCGCTGGAATGTTGGCCAACGCCAGGGGCGTACCAACTTGTTTTTAAGTGGGGGGAAAACCAGACCCTCTCCCCCCCCCCCCGGGCCGGAGCCCTTGGTATCCCTTGGGCGCCGCCGGCCAATTGTTTGCCCTGCCCAATGGTGGCTGTTTCACGTGCCCCCCCCCCCCCCCCCGCGAGGTCACGTGACCCCCTGTGCCTTCCCCTCCTCCTCAAGAGCTGCGCTCTAGTTCGGCGTTACAGGGACTTGTAAACGGCTTTCATTTTTATTTTATTTTTATTTGTGCTCATTTTTGTTTTTGAAGCCCTCTACTATTTTCACTTTAGAAGAGCCAAATCAAAAGAGGTGGGCGAGCAGCAAAAAGAAGTCGCCAGTCATGGCGCGCAAAACGCTTTGCAACGGTTTTTTTTGTTTCTTTTTTTAAGATTAACAAATTTGTTTAAAGAAAGCCGTGGAAGCTACACTAATGCGGTTTGTGGAGGTCAGTTATTCGATCAGAAGGACATAATATAGGGGCTAATCGTAACGATCAGTCGGTCAATTAACTAAAATTTGTACATTAACTTTTTACTTACTGAAAATAAACGTACGGTTCTAATTCAAAATGTGCTCGGCATCATCGAAAACCACTAAATCAGTCAATATCAGAAAGACTCGGAGCACGTGGGAAGCACGGTTGAGCGCTAAAGTTACCACTTAGGCAGCAGGAACAAGGCTACATGTGCGATAACGCTCAGGTGCGGTTTTTCCGTTTTATCATAGCCCCAGCCTTGTGCCTGTTGCATGAGTAATAAATTTAGCGCGCTGCAGCGCTTCCAAAGCGCTCAAAACCTTTTTAATATTGACTGATTTAGTCGTTTTCAATGATGCTCAGCAAATTTCTAATTGGAACCATATGTCTATTATCACTAACTAAAAAGTTAATTAACATGTATTAGTTCATGATATGACATATTGTGACGATTAGCCCCTATACCATGTCCCCCTGGCAGTATAACTCACCTGCACAAACCGCATTAGTGCAGCTTTCAGGACTTTTTGTAAACAGATCTGTTAAGCCTACAAAAAAACGCTCTGTATCTGGAACTGTTGCCACAGCTCCTGCTTAGAAATCCGCCCGACTGAGTTGGCTCGTTGGTTACTGCCTGCTCAAGCTGGCAACCTGCGTATAGGCTCGGCCGGCGTATCGATTGTCCCGTCTTCTAAGAAACGAGATTATCCTTCCACGTCACGCCGCGGTGCAAAATGGCGACCTCGTGGCGGCTCCGACTTCTTTGGTCGCTCCTACGTCCATTGTTCGCTGCTCCAGTAACGCTTCCACTCCCCGACTTCGTATACTTATATACTTTTTTTTCCTCGTTCACGTGGATAGTGCCACACTCCGCTCACCTCTGAGCCGACAGTGCGGTTAGAAGCTACGCACTCTCCGGACCAATCGACCGCCTCCTTTTTTATCACGTGACTCGGCTTTCTCTGCGCGCAGGCATGGAGCGGCAGCGTGATCACGTGACGAAAGATCGACGTACGATTGGTACAGCGAGCACGTAGCTTCCACCGCACTGTCAGCTCAGGGGTGAACGGAGTATATACCCAATGCTGTTATTGTTGTCTTTATTTTTGCGTTGTTTTTTCTTTTTCCAGCGGAGGACCCGTTTGCCCAGCTTTGTTTGTGCAGGCGTGGTGATGCCTAACCGTCCGACGGGAGCACCCGACCTGCTTTTCTTTTTTTCAAAAACGGTCTCGTTGCTTCAGCGTCGTCTCAGCTGAAACGGTTCAGCGGCTGAGCAAGCAAAACTTGTCCTTTTCCTTCCTCCCACTTCTTTTTTCTTTTTTTTTTGTCAGAATGGACAGCGTAGTTTTTTTTTTCTGCCCAGTAACTGATGGTGTAGATACTTCTTTTTTGGCGGAGCTCCATCGGTTGTGTTTTTTCCTTACACCTTCGTATTTTACTTTCCACTTTTTTTTTATTCTATTTTTGAGGTGGCACGTGTTTTCGGTTTCGTTGTTCAGCTCGTTGTTGTCTCGCTCTTTGTCGTCTCGCGTGAGTGTACGTGATCTGCTTCCCGATGGGTCTACTGAATTTGTCAGCGAAAGATAACTTTGCCCTTGTATCTTTTAAATATTTTATTTTCTTCGCTCCGTTCTTTGTTTAGCATCGCGAGTTGCTTCTCCCATATTGTTAGAAAAAGAAACAACGCGTATTTATTTTATATGGCGGTTTATTCCTCTTGTTCCTTTCTCACTTCTATCCAAGATACCACGCGATTCAAAATGACAGCGCGGTTTCTCTAACAGGTTTCCCTAATTTTCCCCCTAAGTCTAGGCGCGGCCAACGCTATACGAGCTGATGGTACCAACCAGACAACGTCAAAAGGCCACCATTATAGCGTTCGCCATGTTCCTGTACGCGTTCTATCATTACTCAACCAATCACAAACAAGGAAGGCGACAGCCGAGAATCGGCTGCCGATCAATACGGAATAACAAATGAAAGATCCGGGGCCGAGTAGGGTTGAAAGCCCGTTCTAATTCCGCGTGGCAGTCGCGTGCATCGAACCTATTCAAAATTCAGTGTCATCTGGTGACTGAAGGAGCACTTGAACTTTGGCCCAACTAATGGTAGTCGTGAAATTATTTCATGAGGGCACCCTTCACTTCCGCAGAGTATAAGAACTGGCCGGTACAAGGTGGCGACGTGAACCACCAACTCGCCCAGTCAGCAGTCCTAATACAAAGTCCAACTCAGGTGCGCCACGTTGAGTTGTGACGTAACTGAGTTGGACCAACATAGGAAGCCACTTCATTTGCCGATTGGAAGACGCGACAACTCAAAGAGTTCGTGTCGATAGTTGTACATTTCTCTCGGCTACACCTCTCTTATAGTAGTCATGCTCGAAACTATTTACTTTATTTTTTTTTGTCGCCCAATCCAACTATACGTCATATTTCAACATGGCAACCTTCGCACGAAAACGGTCTGTATACTCAACCAAATGTTTCATGAAACCAGAAAATCAATAAATTTTAGTGTATTTTGTTTTCTAAGGTTTGCCACTGATTTTTAATGCTGTCCCGCTTAGTCGGGTCATTTGGTTACTTGCGCATGGCAGGCGCCTTTTAAAGCGTCACTCGTATACCGCGCCTCCAGAGAGCGTTGCGCGCAACTTTTGAGCCTCGATGACGCTGCGAATACATCGCACAAACTATATACAGTCCGCGGACACACTGTTCGAGGCGCGTTTCTTCTTTGCATACGATGGTCTATAGCTGTCACGTGTCATATGTGACAGCCATAGACCATTCTATACGATCGTCTATACTCTATATAGCTATAGCTGTCATATATGCTTCAGGCGTGTCTGCCGGTGATTATGTCATCGTGTCTACAGGTCGTTTATACGATGTGCATACGAGCAGTGGGACCGGGGCTTAGGACTCGTCGATAGGCTATATGACGAATAATGAATTTGGTGCGAGGCGAAGCACGCCCCTTTTTCCCGTTTTCGACGGGCTGCAGAGAGGTGCTGCAAGTATTGTGCGCATGCAGTCGTTGCGTTTCTCCCACTCTTCGTGGACGAAAATAGCCGCACTAGTACATAGGTATGCCAACTCATATGTTTTTTTTTGTTTTGTTTTTTTTACGTATAAGGCCACAGGGCGGTGAAACTGCCGGTGTTAAAATGCACCGATTAGACGAGGGAGAGAGAAAAAAAAAGGACTGTGGGCGTTGCGTATATTGTTACCTAAACGGGAGCATCAATTTTTTTTTCGCGCACGCCTTTAATTTTTTTTTCTTTTCTTCGTTTTACGTTTTTTGCCAGTTAGACCGCGCCAGTTTTCGCTGCACACTTAAATGGGCTGTGGATCCAGCTGCTTCCACAAGTTTACGTGTTTTTTTTGTGTGTGCTTGGGGCCAGCACATCCATCGTGCCATTACATCCATCAGGCAAATACGTCCAATTTCGTGCCGTTACATCCATCGTGCCAGTACATCCATAGTGCCAGCACATCCATAGTGCCAGTAGATCCAATTTGGGCCAGTTCGTCCAACGTGCAACCACATCCAACGTGCCTTTAGATCCATCGTGCCATTACATCCACCGAGCCATCATATTCATCGAGCAACTTCATCCAAAGCATGTCATTACATCCATCGTGCCGTCACATCCACCGTGTTATCACATCCATCAAGCAGCTCCGTCCAAGAACGTGCCATTGCATGCATCGATTACGCAGACTTTATCCGCTACACCTTTTGTTTCTCTTTTTCATAAAAGCTACTTCAGACAATTGCGTTTGCTAAGGAATGACTGCGTTGCGACCACTTGTGACGGTGCGAGCTCACACATGTGCGTTGACTCCACATTGGCTCGTCGTGAGGATCGTCATTGGTTGCAACCACGCAGCAGCAAACGAGACATTTATTTTCAATATTTCACATTATTTCAGGAGTTATATGCCAATTAAATGCACAAGGGAAGTAAAATGACACCTCGTGCGTCATGCGCTTTGTGCGGCCCTCGGCCTCACCGAAGCCGCACGCGCGTCGTCGGCTCGTCGTGTCGCTTTAGTCGCCAAGCCTCGTTGCATCGAATCTTCAGGGAGCCTCACCCACTCCTGATCAATTTACCGGATTTAATGGAGCTTGAACTTCAAATTGTCAAGAGGGTAGAAAGCATGGGTGTCATGCCATATGGAGACACTCCGCGAACCCGTCTCAAAGGTGTTTGGGGCCCGACGTGGCCGTCGTATGCCCGCTTTGCGTATGCGCCACCACTTCCGCCGCTGGGAGACGACCCTGTCGGCGAGGTGTTATTATCGTTGTTTGTTGTTTCCACACTTACCAAACTATAGTTGCTGAACTTTAACTCTCATAATTAACTCATTATAAGCGAGTTTATTTTCGCGGGCTCGACATTTCGTGAAGTGCCGGTTTCGGGAATATTTCGCGGGCAGAAAATTTCATGAACGGGAGATATAAGCGATGTATTCGTATTCATGCGGTGACTTATTCGCGTGACAATTTTTTCGCGAATTCGATCAAATCGCGAAATTCTGAAAAATTGGGTTTTTGCGAATATTAGGTCATCGCGAAAATTAAGTCCTTTACGGTAAACTACTTTAATAGAGGATTAGGACGGTGCACATAATCTTACTTTTTATTGCGCTTTTTGACAAGAAAAAGGAAAAGTTTGAATGCCTACTCGAATTTAATTGTGATTCACTAATGTTCCGTGGCTTACACCTTGTTTGCTGAGGCTCCCTATCCAACAAGAATGTGAATAACACAAAAAAGTAATTAGCTTAAAATTGGCTAAATATAATTGCGACCCCACGGCGGCCATCTTGGCTTTTATGGATGTACTAGCACGATGGATGTAATGGCACGCTAAGCATGATAACAGGAAGGGCGAGCAATTACATCCACCGAGGTCACTACATCCAACAAGCCACTACATCCAACGAGCAACTACATCCATCGAGCAGCTACATCCATACGCATGTCATTACATCCATCGAGCCCGTACATCCACCGAGCCATTACATCCATCGATGGATGTAATGGCTCGGTGGATGTACTGGCTCGATGGATGTGCTAACACGTAATCAGTTTGCCCTACTCTGCAGCTGCATGGTATACCGTCCCAAAGCCGCGGATCACACTGCACGCATACATCGCTACTAAAGGCACTGTCTACAAACACGAGCCACGTGGTTAGAATGCCGCGTGCCAAGTCTCCTCCTTGAACTCATTGCCATACGGCATTCAAAGCACGGATCTCGCACTGATTCGCGTTCGAATCTGTAGGCAGTCTTTTGCACCAGGTACGAACAGTGTAACCCCGGTTTTAATTAAACTCAGTGATAAAGAAAAAAATTCGAAGATCCAAAAATACACACGTTAAAGTTAGACGAGCAGGATACCATGAAGATATCGAGCTTCGTGCGGAAGTTTTGTGCGAAGTGAACCCTCACGGGGAGCGCCATTCGGATAAGTTCCGAGGCATCAATCGAAGCCACGCGGCTTTCCTATAGCCCACGCGCCCACTAAAAGCCTTCGAACGAGGTTTTAACGACTCTGTGTTCATGCCGTGTAATCCTACGACCGAGAAGAAGCAATGCTACTGTGGTTTATTCTTTTTTTTTTCTTTAAGCAGTTGTGGTATTGAGCATGTAAATACAAATGTAAAGGAGAAAAGAAATCGGCAACAAATCGGCGACGGCGATGCCGCCTTCCGCCTTGTGCTGGAACGGCTGGAGGTCGTCGCTACTTTTATCGTTTCGATTTCTTTTTTCTCTCTCTGTTCCCGGTGATTCTCCACCCTGCTGCCCGTGGCAGCGTGGGAGCGCTGCGCAGTCGGAGGATTTCGAACGCGGCTTCTTGTTCCCAGTCAAGGTCCACGCCTACCTCAAAGCAGAGCGCGCGAGCTCTCTCTGTTTTCTTTAAAGCTCGCTCGTTTCCCTCGCATCAGCCCCGTCTTTCTCTCTCTCTCTCTCTCTCTCTCTCTCTCTCTCTCTCTTACGTACCCGCTTACACACAAACGAAACAACGATTCATTTGCGTGCGCCACTCTTGCATCCGGATGAAATGGCCACGAAGGTATATGTTGCGTCACGAGCGGGCTTGTATGACTTGCATTGCCTGCGCCACGCCTACCTTTTTTTTTAAATTTTATTGATGGCATTTTATTTACACGAGCTATATTGTACTTATTCAGTTATGCGTAACACATTTCCTGTTCATTTAGCCGTTTTCAGAGCACTAGCTCTTAGGCGCCCGTTTCCAGGTTGAGCGGCGTCGCTGTCGCCGTCAGCGTAACCGCGCGTTGCATTGTGGGACGTTTCCCATAATGACGTCACACGTGACGTCACGTGAAGGAATGTGACGCCACGTGAAACTTAGCGGAAAATCTTTTCCGCTATGTTTAGCGGAAAAATTTCCCCGCTAAATTTAGCGAGGAAATTGACGTCACGTGACCTCAACACTAGTTTATTTTCCTTACTATATGTAACGGGGAATTTTCGTTAAATCTAGCGGGGAAATTTTCGCTAAATTTAGCGGAGAAATGTTGATAAATTTACCGCTAACTTTAACGAAAATCTCCCGATAAATGGGAGGAGCAGAAGAGGAGGGTACGGAGGGAAGGAGGGCATAACCTCCCCTCCGTAGCCTCCCCTCCTCTTCCTCAATACCTGCGCTCTAATTCGGCATCACGAGAGAATTGTAAAGGTCTTTCATTTTTTATACTGTATTTCCTGTTTATATATTCATATGTACACTATATTTCCTATCTATTTAGCATACTTACACTATAAGTGTCTGTTTATACATATTAATATTATATTTCCTATTTATTTTCTAGGTATTCATACAATATATTTAATTTATTTGTACATATACACGATGTTTCCTATTTATTTATACATAGAGTTGGTGAGAGGTTAAAGTTCAGGAGAATCTCCTCTCACCTCTTTATACTGCAGCTGAGAGCTATCAGTGAGAGGAGGTAGCCTCCTCTTTCGACTTTAATTGTAAAATAAATAGCTCCTATTGTTATACGAATTTATGTTATAATACACGTATCTATTTATACACGAGAGCGGTTGTTCTCGACTGACGATGCAACGCAGACGGAAGAGCGCCCTCCACCGGCGACTTTGGAACCCGCTTGAGGGGCGCCTTTCTGCAGCTGCGCCTGGCGATTTTGACACCTGGATGCGGAACTGTTTGGCGCCGTAGGTGGTCTTTTTTTTGGCACCTGCACCGGCGACGTTCTGCGCCTGCGCGTGGGTCTTTCGATACCTGCACGGTGTGACTGCTGGAACCACGAGTGTTCACCTGTACGTCAGAATCGTCGCGCGGCTGAGTTTTGGGTTTACATGGACCGCTGTGAATTTCGGTGAGCGCTCGTCGCCTGGGCGAGCGAATTCGTCTGCATTTTGGGTCCATCTGTAGACCGCTTCAATAATCACTTTGAGCGCACCGCCATGTTCGTGCACCGGGCTCTGGAATGCGTTATAATCACGCACAGTATATATAGCTCTCTTCTGCCGAACACCAGACGCTGCCGCAGCTGCGTGACTGGGCATTTTTCGCCTAGAACACTAAAAGCTGGAAAGGCGGTTTATATCGCCAACATGAGGTATATGTTGGCGATATAATACCCGAGACGAGCGGACGGACAAAAAACAGGTCCAACAAGATGTTTCCATATACTTATGTACCTCTGAATTCTTGTCACTTGGAAACACCGTCCCATTCAGAAACGAAACTTTGCCGGCCGTCACGCCTGGGAAAATAAAAATATATATATATATATATATGGGCCGTGGAGCCCTCCCTCCTTCTTCACGCTTCGATGACCCCTAAGCATGACAGTGCGACGAGAGCTATACCCGGTCGCCGGACCAATCACTCGCCTCCCGTTCATCAGCTGATCACCCCCCTCTCTACGCCTGGAGTGGGGCGGGAGCGCAATCACCCGGCGGAAAGTCGACCGGTCCGACAATCAGGCAGCTTCCACCGCACTGTTAGCTTCGGAGGGCAAACGGAGTCTCGTAGGACGTGCGGCGCGAAAAGAACAAGAGCCGGAGATTCTCGGGAGCAGCCATCCATTAGAAACGGGTGTGGCGGACATTGCCATCTATCGCTCAAGTGGCGCAACTGAGGTACGGCGAACTGTCCTTCTTTCTTGGTGACCTCGTTTATGGGCTCAAATCGGGTTTCTCTTTTCTTTTTTCTTTTTTTCCTTTTCCTTTTTTCCCACTTGCTCGCACGCTTGCGTGCCCGTCAATGCAGTGCACGGATTTTCATCGAGCCCGCATGATATGTTCATTTGTTTTTATTTCAAAACTTAACGCTATCTTCTTCTTTTCTTTTTTTTTATTTCTTTTTGTACAAGTACAATAGTGTTCTTTTTTTACCCTTTGGACTTGGGCGTAATACATTCACGTTTATGAATAATCAAAGTTTTTATAGACAAAAACCGTAACTTTTACGCAAAAAAAAAAATGGACAGTGGAGGGCGCGAAGTTTATATATTCACTATTGGC
>JAZHYW010012669.1:0-32031 GCA_037355805.1 Ixodes ricinus | reverse complement strand
AGCTTAGAAAACACAAACCTTTACTTTACGCTTGCGGTGGACGAACTCTGGCAGCCCGAGCCTCAAGTGTGGCTCGCGCGCACCTCACGTGCCGGGCGCCGAGTGCGAATTCTTCTGTGCGGTGATGGGCCGCAAAGCCCACAATACCTAAGTAACGCAATTCCCCCTTTCCCCTCATTTTCCTCCTTTCCATTGACAGCAATCCTCCTTGCCCTCTTCCGTGCCATGCCCCCCCGCCCTCCCCCGTTGCCATTTTCGTGCCGAACAGTACTTGTTTGCTATTGCATATGATGGACTAGATAGATATTATTTTTTTTAATATGAAGACAGTTCTTTTTCAACGTGCTTGTAACTAAACTAGCTTTTGTGCACCTTTATTGGAGCTCTGAAGCACGGAAAGACGTCTCAATCTACAAATTTAATTATGCGGGTAGAGTTGGAGTCGTTCGGGTGTTAAGACAAGCTTTCTTCGATTCAGCTGAACGCAGACAATTAAAAAAGAAAAAAATGCCAATGTAGTCTGAAGTATTTTGCAACATAGAGTTATTACAATAAACGCTAGAGGCTCAGCTGGCGCTAGTGTGCTGTTGCATTTTGAAGCAGACAGCAAGCAGTCTAAATTTGACTTCCGGTAATGTATTCCTATGGGAAAAGCGAGTGCATTTTCTCTCTGCGCTCGATTATAAGGGCAAATATCACGAATAACTTGTACTTACTAGGCACATTGGAACATTTCTCAGTCACGCAGACGAAATAAATGGTCAGTTACGGCCTTTTCTTTCAAATTCATCGCATTAAAAACGGTGCTAAAACGGCTTCGTACGTGTATTTTTGTGCACTGTCGGACACTGTTAGCGCGAACACGGCGTCGACGCTTTCCAACATGGGGGATATACGTGCCAAACGAACGAAGGACATGTAGAAAACCAAGAGAGACGGCAAGAACTACGCAGTAACACTGGATAAGTAACTCCTTGTGCTTGCAGACGATCAAAATAAATCGAAAGTCACGTAATATAGTCAGATTTGCAATAAATAAGTACTGCGAAGATGCTTGTTCTGGGTTCAAATGGTTCAAAGCATCACCCGCACGCTCCAAATCTTTGCAAATAAGGGGAGCCAGAGAGCAGGTGCCCGATAAAAACTGCCCGACATGGGAAATAATAAAAAGACATACCTTTCGTAGCTCACGTGCTTTATTTTTTGCGTTCGAATGTTTCTTTAACCGATCGTAAAGATGCGCACGACGGAGTCATTTTCATCCAATGACAGGACGGGCATATAAGCAATATATAAGCACCACCGAAATGCTAGCGAACCTGAACACACACTACATTCCTTTCGATCGTTAGTTTGCTTAGAACTGTCGCTCGTTTTCACATACCTTCCTTGAAACAGGGGTTTGGGCCTGAAATAGAGCGAAGTTTAACATCGCTCAGTGGTAAAGAAAAATGCTGTAACTAAAGCAATTACACTTTCACAATACCAATACAGGTACATACTATCCGTTACAACCGATATGACAAAAGTTATTCATGTTATTTTCCGGCGAAGAGACAAAATTCACGCGCGTTTTCCCATAGGAATACACAGGGAGGCTGGAAATGTAGACTGCATGCTGTCTGCTTCAATTTGCAACCGGAAGTCCCGTAGACACTAGCGCCAGCTGAGCCTCTAGCGTTTATTGTAATAACTCTATGTTTTGCAACATCGACATTCACTGCAAAATTATATTGCATTTAGCCGTTCATTGCAGCAAATGCTGAGAGCAGGCGCACAATAGTATGCACCTTTTCCTGCGTGTAAATACACGGTTTTTGTGGATCAGAAGCAAGGACTGCATTGCTAGCGGGAGCTCGTGCCGTCGCTTTGAGCATGAATGGATGGATGGAGCACGCTCCCGCAAGGCCCGCAATCCTTAGCGTACGGTCTGCTAAAACTTTCTGTACTCTATCTCAGTAGCTGTGTGCAGCAAAGGCATAGGCGCAGGCACATGGCTTTCAGATTGGCTTTTCTTTTGCGAGTGCTCATGAAAGGAAAGCGAATCTGAAAGCCACGGTCTCGCCTGTGCTTTTGCCTCTGCTACACGCACCTCATAAGGTGGAGTATAGTATCGCGAACGAAGTGCATGTACAAACTGGCATCACTCCAGTTAGGCAAATAAAAGACTGCACAGTGTGTGTGAAAACACAGGACTTTATGGTAACTTTAACATTACCGATCGTTTTGCCAAACCAGCAGCTTGGTTTACTTCAAACACATTTGATAGACATTGAATACTACCTGCAACTGTGCACTTGTGCACGGAGGAACATGTTACGTCTGCTATTTTCCCGTCTCATGCATTTAACTACCCATTATGTACACTCATCTCCTTTAAAGGCAGTCTAAACTTTTCCGTCCGATCCGGTAAAGCCATTTTTTCGTCGCTGAAGATTTTCTTTTTCCGTCAAGACGTTAAAAGCGTTTTCCCTTTCACAGCGCTGTTTGTGCACTCCACAGTGCAGCAATATGGCATCATGCTGCTTCCGAGATTGTGGTACAAACGTAAACAACGGAGTCACCGACATACCTCGCACGAAAATAGCACCAGTTCGGAGGAGACGATGGAATCGCTCGGGATCATGGGAAGGTAACAGTTTAGTTGAAGCGAGGGGTAAGAGGGGAAAGTCACGTTGAAGCGAGGGGAAAGCGAAAATTTTAGAGGGAAGGGGCATGGGCAAGGCCAGTGATGTGATTGCTGCGCCAATTGCGCCAAACTGCGCCAAGGGGCTAACCCTGCTACATCCTGCTACATTTCGCCAAAATATGGGTAATCTGCGCCGAGCCTGCTCCAAACGACCAATTTAGGTCGCCTTCCAATATCAAAACTAAACTGAGTACTGTAATTGAGCAGGTGTGTGATATGTGGCGCAAGCGGCCACCTGACAAAGTACCGTGCATCAATTGTCCACCCGGTCTTGCATGGTTTTCCCGGCATCTCGCGTTTCGCGCTCTCGTCTTGTGGGTCTCGTCTCTTTTATATTTTCAACAATAGACACGGATGTGTGCAGACGCTCCGACGTACGCTAGTGTGCCGGGTACCAGCTATGCCGTCATGCTGTGAAACGAAACCATGTTTTTGCGTGGCAGGAGTTACTTTATGAGCTGAAGCAACGGCCGTGGGAAAACTATATTTGGTCAGTGCCTTTCAGTGACCGTGGTCGCGCGACGTCGAATGTTGCCGTTCCCACATCACTGCAGATATGGTACTTTCTAAGATGAAACTAAGTACCATTGCATGTTCATTAACATTCCTGTTCTTGTTTAAATGATACGTTACTACAAAAATCCATCTTTAATTCAAAAACTGCTCTGTCAAAGTATTGTTTATCTAGATTCCTCTCGGTGGGCCTTCTTTTGAGAGGGACCTCGGTACGTGAAAAATCTGCTGTGAAAGAAAGTTGGTGAAAAGAAGTGAGCTAAAGCAAAGAAGGCAATGTCTGCAAGCTGAACCCGCACAGCACGCTTGCTTGTCTCGAGTTCAGTCGTTGCACAAAGTGCTCCAAGTACGTTTTGAGGCTGGCTCGCAATGTCTTGCATCGATGCACTCAGGTTCTTTATTTTTTGTGTGTTTAGCTTGTACCTTGTTTGCCGGCCTGGCAAGCACGCGCCACTTGACTGTTTTTGTCGCATGTTCGAAAGTTACGGTTTGTGTACAATTTTGGGGATAAGGTAGCGATGGAGCTGAGGAGCGTGGTTTCAGTTTCGATCGGACAGCCGCTGTCTGCGCTCGCGTGACGAAGCCCAACAGCAAGTCTGCCGAAGTTGGCCTTACGTGCACGCGAACATGATTGCGTTACTGAGGCACCAGCTGGGACGCTTGCAACTCATAGTTTTACGCTTGCTTACTTTTGACGAAAATCTGGCACGTCAGGAACCAGTAAAATGGTGGCAAGCGGTTTTTCAAAATTGCTTGGCAATGCCTGCAGCACTGTACACTTGTGGGATGTCTGAGCAGTAAAAACAGAAGCAGCGAGTTCCGTCACAACACGTCACATCAGAACACAACACAAAGTGCCCTTTGTTTGTACAGCCCTTAAAACAAATATTTTTATTTTCCTAAGAATATCTGCTCCAAAATCCACTTTTGCTGCTCCGAAACACTGTCTTGGCTGCTCCAAAAGCCGCTTTTGCTGCTCCAAAACACTGTTTTGGTTGCTCCAAAGGCCACATTTGCTGCTCCAAAACACTGTCTTGGTTGCTCCGAAACGTGCGCCAAAATAGCTTAGGCCAATCACATCACTGCAAGGCAGAATTTCTCTTCCCCATTTCAGACAATGGTTTGCGCTACCTTACAGTATATTGGGACCTTAAAGGGGTACTGAAACAAAAATTGAAATTTTCAAATTTCGTTCGGAAATGGGTCAAGCATGACGTGTAATAACCGTAATTCATAATCGCACGTTTGTATTTTGAACGATTGGCTATATTTTTCGTTCCAAACGGTGCACTCGAGCGAGCGCTCGAAGAGAAGCGAACGGAGGGCGCGATGCGTCATGGAATATCCGGCGCAAACAAAAACAGAAAGAAAAGTTTCCCCGCATTCGTGACGTAGCAAGGCTGGCGGGATTATGAGCTTTGCCCTTGGTGGCGTTGTCAGCGTTGTGGTGGTGTCAATAGCGTCAGCGCGTTACAACCGAGCCGTTCGAAGTGCCCGTGGGGTGACGAGCGTGTGGCTGGCCCAAGAAGCACGTAGCTTCCACAGCACTGTCAGCTTAGGGCTGAACGGGGCGGGGAAAGCAACTTTGTCCGAGCTTTGAGCGACTGGCTAATCTTCTAGGGGAGAATGGCTGCATCCGGCTGCACAAACGAGGGTCCGAGAAAGAGGAGAGTCCACCCTTTCCGTCTTCTTGGACTGTTTGGTTCAATGCACGATTTGTGAGTTGAGGAGGAAAGCTAAGAAGTAAAATGTTGAAATGCCAAAGAGCGGCGCTGCGCCAGAGGAATCTGCTACGTCACGACTACGTAGCAGATTCCACAACGTTGCTAGACTACCTCCCAAATAGGCTCCGCATGCATCCACCAGGTGCACATTGGAAGATCGTTTATTTAGCTTTAAAATTAGTTTTCTTGTGCCTTTCAACGGAAGACTGGTGTTTTTGAGGTTAGGGTGCAACATGCAACACATTCAAGCTAGAAAATGAGCGCTGAAATTTCGTTTCCCTACCCCTTTAACTGCCACTAGTATATGCAGATGGTGATAGTCACCGATGTGGTCGGTCTGAATATCAGAAAAGGCCTACACTTCTAACATATGTTCCTGCATATTCCTCATTAAGGGGGAAAAATTGCGTATTAAAGAATTTTCGCTGCCAAAATGTGTTTGACTTGGTTTGTCATCCACTTGTATACCTAAACTAGCTGCGTTAGACATTGCCATGAGTATCATGCTAGTTAATAGACAAATGAAGAACTTCATTGTTTAAAGAACTGCTACTTGTCAATGTTCTAATTGTCTGTCCCTTCACAAAAGTTTTTGGAATCCAGGTAATTCAGTTTTGGGGAAAGTGGGTTACCTTTCAGTATCCCTTTCAAGGAGAGCTGTCATTGCATAATTATAATCTCATACAATCTACATACTCTTTGCAAGTGGCACCATAGTGGTAAAATAAGAGAGCTCTGAAAAACATCCTAGTGACCAATAAGTAACATTAAGCGCCAGCGCTGCATATTGTCACATCTGATACAAGCTACATACTTTGGGAGTACCGTCATAATGGGAAATTGAGGGGGCACGTTCGGAAACACTTCTTAGCCTGTTTGCTCCACGTAGTCGGTTGTTAGTTTGAGTGCAGAGTGTGATGTTCCGTGTACTTAAGGGGTTGTCATTCCCTGCCTTTGTGCAGATGCCTGCCTGCACAACTCTGAGAACAAGCGCAAGTCGGACGAGCAGCTGGAGAACAGCACGGCCAAGACAAAGCGGCTGGAGAACAGGCAGAAGTGCTCGGACCTGATTGTGCTCGGACTGCCTTGGAAGACCTCGGAGCAAGACCTGCGCCAGTACTTCGAGTCCTTCGGGGAGGTCCTCATGGCACAGGTGGGCTGCCCAGGGGAAATGCCGGAGGTTGAGGTTTCGGAGGCCACTGAAAGGTTGAGCTGGTACTACCTTTGAAGTTGAGGGACCCCGTAACTCGCGTGAACCCCTGGGCCAATGAGGTGATCGGTGCGGGTCGGTTTGCTGATAAACGCAGGTATCTGTGCTGATGGTTAACCCACATGCAAGAGGGGATTTTCAGGTCATACGATGGGCTTTGTGGGCAGAAAGTACCTAGTGTTCCAGCCGATTTCCCTCATTACACGTAAGCCTTGCCTGTCATTTTCTTTAATTCTCGCTTAAGACAATGCCCCTAGATTTAACTCTATGTGCTGTTACTGATGTACACGTAAAGAGTTTATTTCACTTACGTTTCGAACCTCTTAACTGTTTTTCTGACTGCGATATCATGATTTATTCATCAAAGCAAGGATGAACTTAAGGCAGCCATTTGTCTGTAACGCTAGGTACCCTTAGTTTCTCGTCCCCACGTAGCCAGTCATGTGACCTCAAGATACCTCTTGTAAGTGAGTTAACCGCCAGGAAAGATGCCCTCATTGATCAGCAAACTGACCCTGGGGTTGTGTAACCTTAGTCTGTTTGTCAGTTTGGGGGTAAAACTTTGTCCGGTGGAAAAACACAATTCTTTGATGTAGTTTCCTTCTGCAATGCATCCGATTACCACGTTCTAGCCTACGCCGACCACTGCCAGTTCGTTAAGAACCGTACTCACCTTGAGAGCGGCCCTAGATGCAAATCCAAGCTTGCATCGGCCTTGCAGTTGGCGGCACACCACTTCGCACATTCACTGTTATTAACAGTACAACTGCGAACACTTTTGCTTTGCCCGATTGCTTCAAGGAGGAAGACCTGGAGAAAGCAGGGCAATTTGTGAACCCAGTTTCCGCAGACTTCTTCGTGCAGCATGGTGAAGCACGTGCAGCGCCACCCAGGGCTGACGCCGGGGGTCTGTGCCACGCAGGTGAAGAAGGACCCCAAGACGGGCCAGTCGAAAGGCTTCGGCTTCATCCGCTTCTCGAGCTACGAGTCGCAAGTGCGTGCCCTCTCCAAGCGGCACCTGATCGACGGCCGCTGGTGCGATGTCAAGATCCCAAACTCCAAAGTGAGTGCTCAAGTAAGGCCAGCACTCCCTGTTTCTCTCCCCCTCTCTTCTCAGCCCCTCTCTCGTCGAGGCGCCGGGGCAGGGTCCACTCATTCCTCGAGGTGGAAAACCGGGGCACGGTTCTGTTTCGTGCACCGTAATGGTTCGTTCTTCGGCCACTTGACGTTCTAGTACCCGGTTCACTTGGTCAAGCCTTCTCATCCTCTTTTTCTTTTTTTTATGACTGC
This sequence comes from Ixodes ricinus, assembly GCA_037355805.1. Lineage (NCBI taxonomy): Eukaryota > Metazoa > Arthropoda > Arachnida > Ixodida > Ixodidae > Ixodes > Ixodes ricinus. The sequence goes on along the minus strand of JAZHYW010012669.1, from coordinate 24,605 downwards.
TATTCTACGCATGTATATTAAGAAGACAGAAGAACAAGGAGCGCACTCTGGGGAAAAAAGCCTCCAGGGCCTCGTGGGTTTTAGCTCGCCTGTCATTGTAGATATCGTCCCATGTGAAATCCTCTCACTCATAAGATCCTCGCAGTACATATAATGGTACCATTCCTTTTCATTTGCGGCAAGTTTTTTTTTTTTTTTTTTACGTATTGGTTTGTTTAAATTGAACTTTACAGATCGATTTTTCTACATGTCAAGCTGTGGTTTTGTGCTCAGCTGACATCCTTTATCAAGCAGACTTTTTAAACTGGAAATGACTATCTCTGAAAGTTGGTAAATCGATTTGAAACCCATTTTTGTCCCTAGTTCAGATGGCTCTAACATCTAACCGGGATATGTTTTGGCCAGCTCAAGAGTTTATGTGGTTCTCCCTGCAAAATGTCAGAAGACTGGTCTACCACATGGTTTGGTCATGTTAAGTGTTTGTGAGGATTTGAAACATACTGATGCCTTAATTGATCGCGAGTCCGAGCAGAGAGTGTAGCTCCTGCTTTATTCAATTTGTGCACCGTGAAGCACATACCGGAACAGCAGCATCCAGCGTGAGGGCCGTTTTGTCTTTTGCAGCAATCAGGTCTATGTAAGCCAGGTGCTCTATTTTTTTGCTTCATTCCTCAATGGTTGTTTCTGGAAGGCACACAGAAATGGAAAAGGTATCGGGTATGAATTTTACACGACGGCAATGGGGGATGCTCAGAGGTACGGGTTAAGAGAAAATCGTGGACTCATTAGGGCATTCATCCTAAGCAAAAACATTTTTGTAGTTGAATCCAACATGGGCTGCATAGAAAGAGAAGAGAGAGAAAGTTCTACTGCATGTCAAATTTGACAGTTGCTGCCACTAGTATTGTGAGGTGCGCTCTCTCACTACAAAGGAGTTTCGTATCCAAGTTCCGTTTTGTCAGACTCTTTGGTTGTACGTTTTCCTCAACGAGGCGGCAGGTTCTACGACTTCTACTTCATTATTTGCCCGGTTGTTTTAAAACTTTGTGTGGCATTACCTTGAGCTGGCTGCCACTTCGGAAGATCTTTTCCAATTGTTGCATTGCGTCGTGGCTCTCGCAATCTTTCTTCAACATGCGTGTGGGTGGTGGTCGTGTCAGGTCCATAGGTGTAGCAGAGAGGAAGCGCATGTGCGGTTGTGCGGAGTAAACTCTGCGCCAAAGTCTGGTGCAAGCTTCGCTCGGCTGTCCTGTGTCCCTTACTTGGGCTTTGCTTGCCAACCTGTCGTCCGAGTAAAATGGACACCCCGGTCGTTTTTGCCCGCTGCCCTTTTCCATCAGATTGTTCCGACCAGGTACCAGAAGAATGTTTCGGTGAGAGAGGGGGAGAGAGGGTGGTGGCTGCGAGAGAGCGGAGGAAAGCACCGGCATTCGGAAGCTTGCTGGGGAGAGCCCGGTGGGGTTGTGTCGGGGTAGCAAAAGAATGTGACTCCCACGACTTGCTGCATACTTCGTTTCACCGTGACTTGGCAAAGACGGAACACTACGGCCTGTTCTAGCCAGTCAAAGCAAAGGGGCAAAGCACGTGACAACCCTTACCAAAGGCACAGGGGCGAGGGCGTAACCCAAGCAGTGGAAGAAGGGGAAGACAAAGTGGCAATGCAGGTGAGTTGGTTCGTTCTCACAAGTTTGTGATACAGGGCACAACGAACGGGGACAGAGACAGGGAGGAGATGGGACGAGTGTCGGACAAGGATGGGTCAGCGTTCGTCCTGTCCACCGCCACAGCCTCCTTTATCCTAGGAAGCCCGTCGATTCCCCGACGGAGGCATTGAGCGTGCGGCAGCCGGAAGAAGGCAAGGAGCAGCGCCGAATGGTTACCCGTATGGTAGCGCAAAGTCACTTCTTGAGTAACCCTTCAGCCAGCGCCAATAATACGCGCGGTGGCCTCTTTGCAAAACAACGGCAAACCGCAACAAAGAAAATAGAAAGGAGGCTAACCGGCACGTGGAGAAACGGGAGAGGGCGCAATAGAGGAGGGTCGACGCAAAACATTCTCCTTTTCCGCAAAAGAAAACGAAAAGGAGCGCATTCATGTTTCCAGATTTTACCGCTGGGGTACTTGTTCGGTGCTACCAGAGAAAGCCCTGCTCTCCTTTCTCCTTTCCCCTTTACAGTGGCCACATTTTTTCGCGATTTGACGGGCTTTGTAGAATAAAGGAGGCTATACCACTGCCCATCTGCCCTCGTTAATTGTGCCCTGTATCACCAATTTGAATGAAGAGGAATGGGAAGAACTACCCTCTTACCTGGACCCTCTTTTATGTGTCCCAGACATCGCTTTCTCCCCTTAGAACATTAGTTCATCACACAAAATTGATATGAAAGGGGCTGTCATCTCTTCCTGGCCTGTTGCTCATGTAATCATGTGTCTCCTTCCAACGTGCCGATTGGCTCATTGGGGCCATAATCTTCGCTGTTTGCCAAGTTACTGTGAGACAGAATATGGTGGCCTCCAGTAACTTGATGCATTTTGTACACTGTTATCTGCTGTTTATTGTTGGCATTGTTTGCACGTAGAGCATAGCAGTGTGTAAGTTAATGAACTCAACTCTATGGGTGAAACAAAGAGTGTTGCACGTGAATGGCACCTAGCGCCCAGTGTTGGCGATCTCATAATGAACATGTTGATAGCAGTCTCCTTATGGGCCAAGAAACTGAGGAAGAGAAGGAGATGAAAGCATGCGGGGAGTTCAGAACACCGAGCTCTGCCTGGAATGATTGGTGGGTAGACGCAAGGCTAGCTGCCTTTGTTTCTACTCAACCTTCGAACGCATTCGCACAGCAAGTAGACACAAAGGCAGCTAGCTTTGCATCTACCCACTAATCATTCCGACCAGAGCCTGCTGTTCAGACGGCCCGGCACCAGTGTTAGCATGTCTTCTGTTAGTCTAAAATGTTCTGCGGCTTACATTTGTCAGTCGTAAAGAGTTTAGTTTCTGTGGTAAGTTAGAGTCATGGGCTCGGTATTTTTGCTTACTTACAATAAAATTGTTGCAAGGATGACGCTTGTGACGCCATTGAGATATCGGGGGCAAGCGTTGAAGCAGTGTCAGAACAGTCGTTTTTGGCCTACGCCTGAAGTTTAACGGTTTTTCAAAATTCCTTTAGCGTTTTTTTTTTTTTTAATTTTTGTGTTGTTTCTTGCACTGTCATCTCCTCCTCTCCCTCAATTTCTACCCGTATCGAGAATCCTTTTTAGTGGTTGAAGCAATCCGTTACATTGAGGTAAGAAGCCTCTGTAACAGAGAAGATAATAAACCGGAGACGTGGAGCCAAAAAGGGCGTACACAACACCGAGACGGTGTTGTGTACTTTCCTGTTTCCGTGTCTCCGGTTCGTTATGTTGCCTAGTGTTCACCAGCTCACCCGCGCCCTCAGTCTTCTTTGAGTAACAGAGAACTGTCTTGAAGACTGTTCTCTGTTACTTGATGAAGAGGCATCAAGTGGTGCTGATTTGCTGGCCTGTGTAAAGCGTAGGCTGTATGTACCCTTTTTATTAATAAGAATAAAGTTAAAATCGTAAGAGCGAGTGTCATAACTGGAGATAGTGTGTGTGCATTTTTCTTAGTAATCTGTAATTTTGTTTTTATTTTAGGCTCAATCAGCACTTTCTGTGCATCTGTGTTTGTGCAAATGAAATCTCCCCAATGAAACTCCTCCAGTGAGGCCGTGGATCGTGAACTTTTACCGTACTTACTCGAATGTAGCGCGACCACGGTTGTAACGCGAGAAGTGACTTTTCACAGCGCCAGAAAAAAGAATACGAATATAACGCAAGTAAAGTGAGGGGAGAAAAGTACCTTTAATTGTTGCACATAGTGGCCAACACCTGTAGTTTCTAAAAATAAAATGAGTGCACTCATCGCTTTCGCCATCGGTGACGGCCACAACGAGGTCCGCGGAAGCCTTTTCAGCAGGGCTCACACTTGAAGAGCGCTTCACGCTGGAGCCTGCACCCACGGATAGTCAATTCTGTCACATCTAGCCGTCGAGCCGCGGCAGAGTTTCCGATTTCCTCAGCCATCAGAATCGCACTTCTTTTAAAGTGGGCATCGTACTGAGCTTGTCGCGTTGCCATTTGCTCAAGTCCAGTCGCAGAAGCACGACGCAGCAGCCCGCGAAATTCGGGGACTCAAGCACATGGGTAAGCTAACCCTAACATGGGTGCAATGAGTCGCAACACAAGAATAGGATTGGATTGGCTGTTGCCAGCGTGTAAATGTTGCCAACACAAGATTAAAAGATCGTGAGGTTTGTCGTAGCCATTTTAAAGAGCTTGTGCCGCGACACCGCCAAGCCAAATGTTGAGGCGTTTCGATTATAACGCGAAGACCCAAATTAGGTGAGGGAAATTTTGAAAAAAACTCGCGTTACATTCGAGTAAATACGGTAGCTTTCTTTACATCGTATATAAACGTGAGCTTGAATTCATTGCGTGTCTTAGTAAGCATATAGCAAAAGCTGCATTGATGTGCTAGTCAAAATGTTGGTAAAGAGGTAGCCATAATATTGCAAACTAAAGGGCCAGTGAAAGATATTACCCAGAGTAATACTACGAGCCGGAAGACACAATCCCGAAAATTTTGACTTCTCTCAAGTTGTTTAAAAAAAGTACTCTAGCCATGCCTTGGACTTTCCGGGTCAGGTATTGCAACCACTCGATGATATGCGACCGGTGCTTTTTAGTACGACGTGGTCTCTGGTTGATGAAATGGAGGCTCTGACTATTTAAATGTTGCACGGTCCCATCCACGACAAAAGCCCTGGAGGCTGCGAACAACATCCAAGATCCTCTATATCCGCATCCAATTTGTCGCCCGCAACATTGGATGCGCTTTCACCCTCATCGGCCAGTTTTGGCGACGGGTTCCCACGGTCGGCGGTGTTCATGCCCTGCGTGTGGGCGCAGGACGGCCAGGCGTCCGAGCTGAGCCGCAAGGTGTTTGTGGGGCGGTGCACGGAGGACCTGACCTCCGACGACCTGCGGGACTACTTCTCCAAGTTCGGGGAGGTGACGGACGTGTTCATCCCCAAGCCCTTCCGGGCCTTCGCCTTCGTCACCTTCGTGGACCCGGACGTGGCCCAGTCGCTGTGCGGGGAGGACCACATCATCCGGGGCACGAGCATCCACGTCAGCAACGCCGTGCCCAAGAGCGAGGCGCCCCCGGGGGCGGCCAGGGAGGGGGCCCCGTCTGGGGGCCACCCGGGGCACCACCCTCACCATCCACTGGGGCCCCATCCGCTGGCCGGCAGCGCGGGGGCCGGACGCCCGGGGGGACATCGGGGGGGCCACCTGGATGTGGGACGCCCGCCGGGGGCCCAGGGGGGGCTACGCGGCCCCGGGCCCCTTCCCCGGGGCGCACCACCTGGCCGCCCACGGGGGCTGGGGCCAGGGTGGGGCGGGGGGACATCCCGGCGCCCACCCGAGGGCGCCGAGCTGCCCAACCTGGCGGCCCTGGGCAGCAGCCTGGGCATGGGGCCCCTCGGGGGCCAGGGGGGCCAGGGCGGGGGGGTGAACCCGGGCGGTGTCAACACAACGCCCCCCACCCTGGGCATGGGGGCCCTCAACCTGGGGGCGGCCACGCTGCCCCTCAGCTCTGCGGTGGTGGCGGCGCTGGGGCAGGCGGCCGGGTTCGGCCTCTTCGGTGGCTCCTTCCAGGGGCGCGGGGGAGCAGAGCCCCCCGGGGGGGGACCCCCACCCCCAACTCGGGAGGGGGACCGGTGGCCGGGGGCTCGGGGGGCTTCCTGGGCTGGATGGGGCAGGGAGGAGGGGGGCAGGGGGGCGGATCCGGGGACGGGGGTGCGGGGGAGGGGGCCCCTGGCCTCAGCGGGAGGGTAAGCAGGGCTTCGGCATGTCGGTGTCTCCCTGAGTCGCCCGGGCATCCGTCGCCCCTCTGTCGCGGAAGGGTGGCCGGGGGGTGCACGCCCGCCGGGGCTTTGAGGGGGCTCCAGAAACGTCCGACCTTTATCGGGACGGGACCTCGCGTCGCAACGGTGCGCCTTCCTCGCCGTCCCGAGCCCCACGCCCGGAGCCCCGGAGGCGGCCTGGCGGGCCCCCGGGTGGGAGCGCTTCCCCGGTGGCTCTGCCCCTCTCTCCACTCCTGCTTTTACTTGCCGGGGCGATTGCAGTGTGTTCGGCATGTGGGTGGTGTGCTTGGTGGTGTGCGTTGGTTCTGAGCCTCCTTCCCTTCACCTTCCTCCCGAGTGTGCCTGGCATGCCCCTTCGAAGCCCATGCGAGTGTCACGTGTATTTAAGGCGTGTGTGTGTGTCTGGAGGTGTCTCTTCTCTCTTCTGCTGTACATACACATATTTAGTTGGAGGGTGCGTTGGTTTCTGGCACTCTTTCCCCTTTCTGCTGGTTTGGTCGACGGCCCGTCTCGGCCGGTTGTTTGTTTCCACAAAGTAGACATGGGGCGTCTGTGGGCGAGTGCGTGGGAATCATTGCGCAATTGAAGCGGGTGTGCTTGGACACAAACGGGGTTTGGGCAAGAGGTAAAGGCGGTTTCGCCTTTACCTCAGGGAGCTCAGGGTAAAGGCAGTTTCTTCGACCAGTTCGTGGGGTTGGTGGAGCCCATCTAAAGGAATGCACTGAGGTCGGCCCGAGCGGGGCGTGTTTTACCGTACCTGACGCAACACTGTCTTTCTGGGGCCCCTCTCGCGGAACCGCCGTAACAGGATGGCTCTCTGCACACGTTCTCTTTTCTCCCGGTCACGGGTCTGCACATTGCAGTTCAAGGGCCCTTGACTCGTCAAACACAAAGTTAGAGCCGAAAGTTTGCAGTGTGCACCGATTGGACTTGGCCGACTGAAGCGTGGTGCCGTCGTTGCGACAGTTGGGTCGGCGCGCTCCCTCAACCTACGTCCCGACCTTGCATTCGACGAGTCTAGGGCCCCAGCGGGCGGCTTCTCGCTAGTCCCTCCCTTCTCCCTCTGAAGGATACCTTCCTCCCTCGGCTCCCCTTGCAGCCGGATGATGATGTTATAGTAAAGCGGTCATTCCCACAGTGTTTTGGGTGTTGTGCCAGAGCAGTCTTTTGTGGGGGCTGTTCCTATTCTAAGCTGGTCACCGTAGGCTCTGAAAACCATGCATTTGATTTGGAGAGATATTTTCTGACGTCGAACCGGCGGTCACTCCGTTAACCAAGCGTGCAGAAAGGGGAGACGGCTTGGGAGTGGGTGAGGAGGTGGGTGTATTGCATCATTGTTGCCGCATCACCGTGCTTGCTTGTGCTCGGGCTGAGGGGACTGTCGGGGCTTCATCTTCGAACTGAGATAGGGGGTGTGAGAAGGGGCTTTTGCTTAGCCGCATAGTTTACGTCAAGGAAAGACACACGTCCGCACGGTGTACATGGCAGACGGCTTACCTGCGTCTGCCCGAGCTGGGGAGGGGAGGGTGGGAAGGGGAGGCCTTTTCGCACCGCTGTCCAAGAGCGTCGTCGGCGTAGTACGCTTTGTTTTCTCTCGGTCGTCCCGTTTTTATATAATGGTCTTCTACCCGTGTTGTTTTCTGGCATGCATAACAAGTGTGTGGGTGTGTACATAGCGAGATGGATGTAATCATCTTCATTGGAGTCTGGTAACACCTGGCATTAGCACTTTTTCTTTCGAGGACGGGGTGACGAAACACTAAGTGAGACGTGGAGAGAGCGTTGTGCAAGCTGTGTGCTTTTCTCCTATGCGTTTTTTTTTCCTTGCGGGGTTTATAAGTTGTTGTGTTTTAGTGGCCTCTCTTTTTCGGTGGGCTCTTTCGCCGGGCGGGCGGAGTGGAAGTGTGCCGTTTTTGTTTTTTTCGGGCGGCCGAGTGAATGGCGTGGTTGTCGAGGCTGATCCCGCCTCGGCCGGCACTCGTTAAACCGACACACACGGGTCGGACGTGTCTCGAATGTTGCGGCTACGGCCTCTGTTTCAAGGTGCTGTTTTGGCGTGCTGGTCTTGTGAAATGGCTTCTTTTTATGAGCCCCGCCCGGCGCAGGAACCCTCCCGGGAGAGGCTTGGAATACGAGTGGCGGGGTTACCTGTTGTTTTCGCTTTTTTTTTTCTTTTCCGACCGGAGTCACGTAGGGCTCTCTGCTGCTCTTGCTGTAAAGTGAAAGTAACCACATACTATCTTTAGTTTGTTGCTGTGGGTGGAGTGTGTGAGTGTTGTGTATGACTTGTATGTGTGTTGCGGCGAACAAGGAAACGAATAAAAGCCGTTTCTGTATCTGACTTGCAGTGTGCTGTGTGGATGTTGCGATTGTGGCCTGAATGATCGTTAAAACATTCTTTTGGCTTTGCAGTTTGAGAGCTTGCGTAGAGGTTCTGTGCAACAAAAAAAAATGAGTGGATGTTTTTGTGTTTATCTTTTTAGCGGTCATGTTCTGTTTTTCTCTCCGATAAAAATGGGTCGCTCTAGTTGGGGCATTTGGCATTGGCGGAGCTTTTTCGCACAGATTAGAGTTAAAAGGATACTGGATAGAAAACAGTTTTAGATTCAGAACAGTGTTCCAACTCCTGCAATGCTGTACAAAGTATGATTTCATATTGGGAGTGCTGCTTCCAAAACAGCATCTTTAAAAGCTGCTCCTTAACCGCCTCTAAAAAAATGAGACGTTTACAACTCCCTGTAATGCCGAATTAGAGCGCAGCTCTTGAGAAGGAGGTGAATGTATGCCCCTCCTCATCTGTACCTTTTCCTCCTCCCTCCTCTACTCCCCCCGTGCTCCTCGCCTCCTCCCTCCTGCGCGGTGCATTATGGGAAACGTCCCATAATGCAACGCGCGTCACCACAGTGCGTTATGGGACGTTTCCCATAATGCTCTGCGCGGTTATCCCGACACTGACAGCGACGCTGCTCAAGCCAGAAATGGGCGCCTAAGAGCTGCGCCCTAAGATGTAATGGAAATTGTGTTCCAAGTTGGCTGATTGCTGTACTTTAAGCGTATGCCAGAGAAAAATAATTCTTTTAGGCAAAGCTTTTTCGAGATCTCTACTGATCAGTACTGCTCTGGGTGCTGAATGGCTAAGCCACTTGTCAAGCGCCCTTTACTTGAATTTGCAGAAAAAATTGGGTTTAACCTGACTGTTGTTGCCTTTGTATACAATCTCGTGTACCCTGCGATTGTATTGCCTAAGTGCATACAATACAAGCCCATTATGTGCTCTACAGATCTGTTTTCCATGTAACTCTCATTTGAAAATCTTAAGACTGAATGCTCATGTTGCTGGTGCACTTGGTACAATTTCTGGTAGTACCAGTGAGATCCTTTACAAATAATTGCATTATACTGTCATACTGTGCTCAGAGGTAATCTGGCAAAGTTTGGTCATTTTCCTGGAGACATCAGTCTACTCCCAGATTGGAGGGTGCAGCCCAGGGACAATGATTTCAGGTAAGCACAGGTCCCTTACGTTCGTGTACATAGTTTATGCCCTTGTTTTCTTGTCCAAGCTAAGAAGTTTGGTAGTGACTTGTAGATTTTGTATGGTCCCCCCAGGACAAGAAAACTGCATTCATTTTTGTTTCTATTTTTGTAATTCAATACAAGTAATGTGAAATTGGCCCAGAAGTTCACAGTTGGAATGTACAAAATGAAAAAAAGGTATTTTGATGCCAAATTGAATGTGCACGAATGAGCAGTCGCGTTTGTCTTGAGCAGCATGCAGTGAGAACAAAGCAGTACCCCACTAAGCACAAATCGTCTTGTAGACGCCTTATGTGAGGTTTTTGCTTGATATCTGAAGAGCAGGGTCGATACGTATGTACAATTTGGAGGACCATTGCCTTTATTCTTGATATCCAGGTTTCTTTCCACTGCTTGCCCATGACTTTAAAACGTGGTATTGCTCTCCACTCGCCCCTGACTAGAGCAGATGTAATATTAAATTAAATAATTTTTTCTTACCCTTGGTGAAGGACTACCCCATTTAACACTCCCCATTGGATACGTAATAAGTACCAAGTTTTGCATGCCTGTGCTCTCCAAAGCTTTAAATCAACTTGAATTTCTCATCAAAATTTGATGTAATCCTTGGATGGTGAAAAACCTTGTACTATTTTTAAATAAAGAATTCCAAGGACTGTAATACAGGTGCAAACTAAAAGATTGCTTGATATCTCTCTGAAGTTAGCAGTGCTTTTGGCTTCTCTGCAGTGCTTCCAATGGCTCCAATGAGCAGAGTTGTGCAGTTTGCGCTAAACATTGTGCTATGCACATTGTGCTCGCAAGGTTTTATCCCCAAAGTTGGCTTCACCTCAATCATATCTGCCTCTTTCTGGATGGCAGCTTCTCTGCAGTGCTCCTAAGAGCGACATACTCGGCCAAAAGCTTTCCTGTGGTCGTACTATCCACTGTGCGTCTAACACCCGGTATGACACCTTTAGGACTTGTACTGTTCCACCATGGTTTTAGTTTTACCAGTTTTGGGAAGTACCTCAAGTACATTGCCTTTAAAATACTACAATTGTGTTTGGAAAACATACTTGAAGTACATTCTCCGAGTATGTACTTCTGCTTTACTTGAAGTATTTTTTTCTGGTACTTTACGTGGATAGTGTTAAAGGTGCACTCAAGTGAATTCTGAGATTGTCTATTTACCGTCGTAGCTCGATCTATCGGCTCTAGGCATCCTAAAAACCAGACATTACATTCAAGGGCGGCCGATTTTCCTATTAAAAATCCAATCAAAGATTGTGCCATGCCCCCTTTCTGCGCCGTGGTGCAGAACACCAGGGTGTGCTACCAGGCGGGAAGGCAGCAGGGGAGGGCACGCACAGCCAATCTTGGGTGACGGCTCCCGGCGGACTAAATAGACCATTTGCTGTATTACCCAAGCATCAAGGAGAATGCAGGGATTGGTGTTCCACGCGCCACACGCGCACGCCTTCCCCGTATAAAATATTCGAAGTAAATAACCAAAATAAAGCGTTGACGAACACGCGTGCAAGATACAATTTGTTTTAGGTTTTGCTTTGGAAAATTTACTACTGCTGAGGCCAGCACGTGCGGCGCGTGGAACACCAATCCCTGCATTCTCCTGGATGCTTGAGTAATACAGCAATAGTCTATTTATGAATACACGCCCCTCCGAAAGATTAGTCTGCCAGAAAGCTTGTCGCCCGTGATTGGTTGTTGCGTGCCGTCCTCTGCTGGCTTTCTGTCTGTGGCAACCGCTGGTGTCTCATCACAGTGCAGAAAGGGAGGCGTGGCATGATCTTTGATTGGATTTTAATAGGGAAATCGGCTGCCCTTGAATGGAATTTCGGGTTTTTAGGATGCTTAGAACACAAAGATTGAGTTATGACCGTAATTGGACAATCTCGGAATCCACATGAGTGCCCCTTTAGCAGTTTGCTACTGCCGCCTAGGTGTCAATATGTAATGTGGCGGAGGACAATATTAATAAAAGAAAAGGAGTCGGTGTGATGTAGACCGTCAGCATGTTCAGACGTCTGTTCATTTCTTTCCCACACTCTTAACAAAATGGCGGCGAGATAGAAAAACACCATGCCTAACAGACGGCAGGATTGAAGCGTTTGAGGGGGAGGTGACGAATGGCCTGCATACGTGGAACGGCTCCACGAATTCTTCTCTGCCAGCGACGTTCCCGCTGCGAAGAGATCTATCTTCCAGAGCTCCTGCGGCCCAAAGACTTGCTCCTTTTTCGAAACCTGGTGAAGCGCCACAAGACAAAACACAGAGATCCTGGCCATTCTTGGCCGGCATTGCACCCCTATGCCATTATCCATAGTTCAATGCTTCCGTTTCAGTTCAAGGGCACGTTACGAAACCGAATCTGTCAGTGACTTCGTTGCGGCACTGAAGAGCTTATCGGAGCACTGTGACTATGGTCACTACTATTCGCAACTTTCACGACCGATAGGGGGCGCACTGGTGCCTATCAAAATGGCTGTCATCTGGATGATCATCGTAGAACAGTGGTACGAGGCTGGGTTTGGCGACACGTAAGTAATTATAGTTTTGCTATCTACGAGGAGTATTTAAACCTTACTTTAATTTTTCACGTAAGGAAGGTGTAGGCAAGCACCTTTATTGTGAAGACCATCATCCAGGAGCTAGAGAGCGCGCTGCTCACACCGCGGTACCACCATCGCTGAAAGTTGCGAATGGTGCTAAGCTCGAGAAAATGCTTTGGACAGAATAGTTTGTGGCGTAAACGATGCTGTGACTCAAACTCGACTTCTTGAAATTCCGGACCTCACCTTCGAGGTTGCTGTTCAAACTGCACGCGCCATGGAATCTGCAAAGAAGGATGCCCGTGACCTCTGTCAAGCTAGTACAAGCGTTCTCTCCATGCACAAAATAGTGCATGCGGCCAAAGACACCACGTGTTATCGCTGTGGACAAAAAAAAGCCACCTGGCATCCCTGTGCTGGCATCCATTCCACGTGTCATTACTGTCAAAGGTGGGGTGGCATGTCTGCTGTGTGCTACTTGCGGTTTCCGGAAAAGCTCATCAAGGTTTGCCAAAGTCACCATCATCGGCTCTGATGAACATACTCCACATGTCAGTTTGGGGAAACTGACGCCTACGACATTTGGCACCTTGGTATAGCATCGAGAGTACTGCCTTTTCTGGTCACCGTTCAACTCTGGGAAAGCCAACTACCGTGGAGCTGGACGCTGGAGCGAGCATTTCGGTGATGCCTGAAAACAAATTTCAAGCACAATTTCCTAATGTCGGGCTGGATCCTTCGAGCATCCTTCTGCGAGGATTTTCTGGAGGCCTAGAGCAAGTCGGAGGCAAGGCAGGTGTGAACATCAAGTACAAAGGTTGCAATAAACTTCTTCCGCTTTTCGTCACCTCTGGAACTTTACCTACGCTGCTTGGCTGCAACTGGTTTCAAGCTTTGGGCCTGAGCCTCGAAGGGCTTAAGTCATGGAATATCCTTTCTGATGTTACGGACCTTTTAGGTTAGTATTCTCAGTTTCCAAAAAGGTTTGGAGACCTTCAAGGGAATTTCTGTGAAAATCCTTGTGGCGCCAGATGCTGTTCCCAAATTCTGCAAGCCCTGTCCACTGCCATTTGCATTATGTGATGGTCACTCAAGGGCTCCAGCGGCTACAGTGTGACGGCATTATTGAGGCAGTGAAGACGTCAGACTGGGCAGCTCCCATTGTTCCTGTTGAAAAGGATGGTCGAGTGCGGATCTGTGAAGATTTCAAAGTGACAGTCAGTCCTCTGTCTCTTCTGGAGACTCATCCAGTCCCACTTGTCAAATAACTGTTGGCTGTTTTGTCAGGGGGAGACAAGTTTACAAAGTTGGACGTGTGTGGTGCCTACCAGCAAGTGCCCCTGGATGAAGAGTGTCGCAAGTATGTGGCTATCAACACCCACATGGGTCGTTTTCAGTATATAAGACATCTGTTAGGAGTTTCAACGTGAAATAGAGAATCTTTTCTCTGGGCTTTCAAGTGTAGCTGTTTACTTCGACGACATTAATGTCATAGGTGCTGACGATCAAGACCACTTGGAAGAACCTCAAGTCTGTTCTCGAGAGGCTTCGAGATGTTGGTTTTAAGGTGAAGCTGGAGAAATGCAGTTTTTTGAAGCCTGAAGTGGAGTACCTTGGCCATATCATTAGTAAACAAGGACTCGCTACAAACCCAAATTGGATGCAATCATCCAGACTCCTGCTCCTTGCAACGTGAAAGAGCTTCAAAGCTACCTCGCCCTCCTCAACTTTTATTGACGTTTTTTGCCAAACATTTTATCAAAGTCACGGCCATCGCATCTTCTAATGGCAGGCAAGAAATGGACGTGGGGAAAGGAAGAAGAGCAAGCTCTCGTTGAAAGTAATAAACTCCTGACAAGTGCACCGGTCCTTGTGCGTTACGATTGTAAGAATGACCTCACCTGTGATGCTTCGCCTTATGGAGTTGGTGCTGTGCTGGCACACATTGGAAGTGATGGAGTGGAGAGGCCAGTAGCATTCGCTTCAAGATGGTTAGTTTTTGCTAATGATGGACCGAATCTGCCGAACTTCAGATTCGACAAATGCCGAACTTTTGAAGGAAAGTTCGGCAAAGATTCGGCAAAAATTCGGCACATGTCTCCGCACGCGCAAGAACGCGACGGACCATGGATTGCAAATGGACGCCGTGCGATCATGCGGTTACCATCGTACAGTGTAGTCCTACCAGCGGTTACGGCGAGGTACGGGGTAGGCGACGTGGTAACTGTGTGTTTCTCAGCCTTTGTGAGTGTGGTTCTCTTCAATATTTTCTGCCTCAAGAAGAAAAGATTTACCAGCAATGGACGCAGAATGACGCAGTCCGCTGTGCAACTGACAACTGATGCGGTACATTCGGGATAACGTGATTTTCTTTTGATCTTTCCAGTGATGCGACGCGGTAGTTGCAACATTGACTGACAAGTACTTTAAAGCACTCCCTCACCATTCTAGCAATCCTGTCTTCGGCTCACAAGTAGTTTGTGACAGAAGAAAATAATACTGCTTTTTTATTTCGCGGTTTTCATCTTTCCGCATAAAACTATAAACACAAAACTATCATGCTTGACGTTGCACATCCGATATTCCTAACTCTTCCCATCTTCCTAAACGTCCGGTCCGTGTGTCCTAACATCGGAAACCGGCATTTTAAAAGTTAAAATTGAGACGCTGCGAATATGGGACGCACACTTTCATGCAAAGCTAGCGTCAAGTGATTCGAATCGAAGAACATGCATATTTACAATAATATTGTCATCTCTTCTGGTGAAGGCTCAACAGCCGCTTGCATTCATTTTCGCACACGAAACGGTGACTCGCACAGAAAATATAGACCACAGTGTTACTGCATTTTTTTTTTTCAATAACATTTGCAGGTTTGCGCTGATGAGGCCTCAAAACCGAAACTCGCGTATCGTGACTGCGCTGACTACGCCCGCTACTGCCCAAGCTCGTTGTCACACATCTTATGCACAGTCACTTTTAAAATTACCAGTAAACATACAAAAATGACACGGATACAATAATCTTGTAGAACACCACCTTATTTAGTAATAACTGCATCAATATGCGTTTAAAAAAACCTTGAACGTTTTTCGCACGATAAAACAATATATCAACTTTTAGGTCTGGTAACAATGAATTTTTGCCAAATCTTTAGAAAAGTTCGGCGAAAACTCGCCTTTGCCGAATCCCTAGATTCGGCATTGAATTATCGATTCGGCAAAAGTTCGGCCCATCACTAGTTTTTGCTGAACAGGACTAGTCAAGTCGACCAAGAAGCCCTGGCTTTGGTTTTTGGTGTTTCACCAATACCTCTAGGGAATACCGTTCACAGCAGTGACTGACCACAAGCCATTCCTTGGACTGCTCAGCTCGGACAGAGGCGTGCCAAAGCAAGCATCTTATCGAGTTACAAGGTGGGTGCTGACCCTTTTAAGCTACCAGTTCAAGCTAATCTACAGACCTGGACCTGGCCCAGGTTGATGGCCCCAGCAGGCTGTCCCTTCCAACGAGCGACGTGCCCGATTCAATGCCAGCCAAGGTATTCATGCTGGAAAGGCCTACCCTGATGCATTATCACCGGCTGCTGTTGCCCGAATGACGCGGAGACCCCTTTCGCAGGTTGTCCACGCTGTCCTCACCGGAACTCCGCTTCCAGTAGGAGGGTACTACAGTTTCTTTGCTGCAAGGTACAATTTGAACTCGGCCTATACGAGGACTCTTGTGGAGATCACGTGTGGTTGTCCCCAAGGCGCTACAAATGCAAGTCCTTCATCTCTTGCATGCTGGACACCCTGGAGTGGAAAAACCTAGATGATTGCCAGATGGCATGTATGGTGGCCACTGGCCTGGAATTGACAATGCCATCGCTGACCAAGTAAGGAACTGTGGTACTTGCCAAGCATATCACAAGTCTCCCCATGCCATTCCTATTAGTCCTTGGCCCTTCCCGACAAGAACTGGTCTAGGCTTCATGTAGACTGGAGGCTTCTTCATGGGCCATTACTTTCTTGTCATGGTATATGCTTTCTCCAAGTGGGTGGAGGTTCATCCTGTTCCATCACCCTCAACAGATGCTACCATTTCTGTATTTAGGACAGTTTTCGCCCACGGATTACCTGACATTGTATCCGACAATGAGCCAGCCTTTGTCAGCAGCCAATATGCTGATTTTTTTAAGTCGCAACGGAATTTGTCAAATGCTGGTTCCGCCGTACCAACCCGCCTCCAATGGAGCAGCAGAGCGAGGGTGCCAACCATCAGACAAGCTAATGAAAAGTGCGCCAAGTGACTTCAAAACTCAGGTGGCCAGAGTACAGTTTCAGTACAAACTGACGCCACACGACCTGACAGGCCATGCACCCTGTAAGTTTCCTATGGGCAGGAAGATGAAGACTCCTTTGGACATAATGCATCCAAGCCTGAAAACTACTGTTCAGCTGAAGCAACTCAGGCAGAAACTGCCCGCTGATAAAGGTTGTTGTGGGGTGTCACTAGTGGATTTAGGGACACTGCTGTTGACTAAGAACTTCCGACCTTGACCACCTTGGGTGCCCGCTTGTTGGTCCGGTGAATGCTTCTTCTGTCGAGCTCAGACTGGCAGACGAAACATCTTGGCATCAGCACGGTGACCATCTTCGACCGAACATTATGCAACAGCCACCGCGGGTAGAGGTCCTTCCTCCAGAACCACCTGCCATGATCCAGCCGACGGAACCAACTTCGCAGCCAACGAAGCCGACTCCACAGAGCCAGGCTATACCTGAGAAGCACTTGACACACCGAGAAAAAATACCCTCCAGAGAAATCCACCATGGTTGAACAACCCGCCATGGTTGATCCAAGTCCCGTTGCTCCAAGACTGAGTACAAGAGACAGATGCCCTGGGGCCCTATGTTGCACTTTTTGGACTCCCACGGCGACTAGAGAGAAAGAAGTTACGTCATCAATGCAGCAAATGCAGATTTAATGTTGATTGGTAAGAGTCGCTGATGACGAATTTCCGCAGAAGAAAACAGAAAAAGTGAGCTTTGTTTTCTTCTGCAGAAATTCGTCATCAGCGCCCTCGCCAGCAACATCCAATCTGCGTTTGCTGCGTTGCTGACGTCACTTCATTCTCCCTAGTCACTGTGGGAGTCCAGAAAGTGCAACATAGGGACCCTGTTCAGCGTTACTCCCTGTGAGCAATGAGCCAACTAGTGCCACTAAATAAGCTACGCTTCAGAGTAACGACACTTGGCCATATTGTGTCTTAAAATCATGGTTGCCAGTTATCTGAAGCTTTATCGGAAATCACGGGAAACGCTTTTCCGCCCTCCACAAATGTTTAAACGGTTCGCGACAGAGCAAAGTAATATTACACGAGCTTCCTAACACCGAATCTAATGCTGACGAGGTCGCACTTTTGAATTATGACGATCAGCAGTTGCGTCTGCTCTGCATACGAGCCAAAATGGCGGCGCCCACAACAATGTCGGGGAACAGAGTGCCGATACTCAAGCGAGGCTTATTTAGTGGCTCTAGAGCCAACATTTTAAGGGGGAGGAGTGTTAACAGTCGCCACCTAGGCGTCGATAAGTAACGTGGTGGAGGACAATATTAAAGGAAAAAGTCGGTGTGATGTAGACTGTCGGCATGTTCAGACGTCTGTTCATTTCTTTCCCACACTTGTAACAGAAAGTACCACTATACTGACTTCAAAGTATGTTCCCCAAACTTTGTCTTGTTAAGTTTATATCAAAATGATCTGCCAACAAAGAAGTGTCTTGCAAGTTGATTGTGTTAAATCGACGCGGATGGTATTTATGCATGCCAAAGTTTTTTTATTTGAACATGACCTATTCCAACTACCCAGAACACAATTTCCAGCTCGAAATTAGTTTTCTTTCCACCTGAAAACCGCTGGTCGAGTATTGACCGGTTTCAGGCGGGTGTAGGCCCGTTTGTCATGTGCACATTCGTGATAGGCGAACTGGTAATAGGCCCGTTTGTAACAGCGGAACATTCGTCATAGCGGAATTCGTCACTAGGAAAGTTATTCACTGTGCGAACCGGATATTCCAATTTGCCCAACTTGGCTTGGCTTTGCATGAAATAAAGATTAGTACTTTATATTTCATTTTTACTGAAGAGAGGGAACATACAAACAAGTAATCGTCGTACTTAGAGAACAACAAGTTTATTGAACGAAATAAAATAAAAAATTAAAAGCGATATTTTGAGCTGCTACCCTCAAGGTTTCAAGATGATTGTGACCATCGTAGCGGCTCACAATGATCTGAAGACGCCGGTTGCAGTCGGCATGCTTTTTCGACACCCTCGAAGATGTCGCGCCGCCCTCTACTTGAGCTAGCTTCATCTCTGTCAAGGGCTGGTCTCTCGATACAGCCCAGGAATGCCCAAATATTGGCCAGAACTGCAGCCCGCGTTGCCCTGGCATAAAAAGAACACGCACACTCGTGGAGAAAACTTTTTGAGTGGGCACCGTACTGAAATTTTGAGCCACAAATGCAAAAATGTGCTACAGAAAACTTCCAAGTTCTCAGAGGACCAGGTCAGTTCTACCTGCAGTCCCCGGTTCCACGCTTCGATGCTGTTGTTCGCTCCTTGGCATTTCTGCTAGTGTTGACTCTCTGACTGACCAAACCGGGCCGGTTTTCTCGAAGCGATGGTAAACCCATTTTGGTAAACCACGGTGCCTAGGAAGGAAACAGTACCTAGGTACTGTAATAAATGGCTGGATATAGAACAACAATAATTATTTTTGATTGGGCAGTAAGATGCGTCATCTATCGGTGAAACAAGCCAGTCATTTTGTTTGTCCCTCTTTTTCCAATGGTTGTTATCGATCTAGTATGGTCTAATGTTATACTTTTTTGCCTCTGTTCGCAAACCCCCGATGCTGACGCTTGGTCCATTTTCAATCGACGTTTGCGGACAGGACAATATCGTCTGCTACCTTGGTTCTCTACCTGCACACCTGCGTTTTGCTACATATCGCAATAAGACGCAAGATAATCCTAATATCACTTTTAAAAACGAAAAAAAAGCGAAAGGATGATCTCGTCAACTTTCTTTGTGGTATTTGTTTATTTCTCGTTTCTGTGACTTCTGCAGATGACATCGGCAAGGTTGATTCGTATACCATTACGTTACGACGAATCCTTCGTTGACACGGCAACTCACCGTCATAGCTCGTCGTCACCGAAACATTCGTGTCTCGAATATCGCGTGCCAGGCTATCTCTTTGAATTGGTAGCCACGCTTAATACGAAGCACGAATTTTCCGGTGACTTTTCGTAACCTAACGTAAGAAAACGGGTATGTGTGAACAAGCCTTAAAGCTAAGCTTCTCGTCACCGTTGAATTTCTGGCCACCGGGGATATGTAGAAACCTCGATGCTGTCGGCATAATGTCGGCGCGCTGCGAACAAAAAAACAACAGTACAATGTCCCAGCTGTTCACCCGGAACGAAGACTTTATCGAGGGTAATCCCCTTTCTCCGCAAAGTAATCGCTGCTCACGAGTTGGCGTGCATAGTGCAACAAATTAAACGTGTTAGTATACATATATACCAACACTTGTTCGCAAAACATTTTTTTACTCACCATAAAAACACTTGCAAGGCTTATGTACAGTCATATGCCTTGGATCCCGGACTGCTGAAGAGTGATGCGTTCGCGGAATGCTGCCGTCGGTTAGTTTAGTAGTACCTCTGAACTGCCGCTTTGTTTGACGTGCTAATAGGTTGATGGTGCGTCATTAATATAACAGCCGGATCGAAATGAATGTTCAGCAGAACCAAGCAGAACTATTAGCCCTCATTAAGCGACATCGCGGCCATTTTGCTTGTAGGTACTGCTCCTCCCTCGGCGCCCCTGCTCTCCCAGTCACGTGACCTAGAATTCCCCCTTCTAGGGACAATAGTTAACTTTAACCCACGGTTCGCGTTCGAGAAAAAACGGGCCCAGAGTGAGGAAGGGGGCCGACGACAAGCCGTTTCGACGGGGTCTCCCGATATACACGTCCTCGAAGTAGTCCGCCACGAGTGAGGCATCGGTGGGGAAAACCTCGAGAAGGTCCTGGAAGGCCTCGGGAATGTCGGCGATTGGCAAGAAGGCCAATGCTGGAAGCATTCTCATCTGAAAATCCACAAGAAATAAAGTAACCAATTGGCTTAACTGAAGACAACAATAAGACATATAAATAGAATGCCGCATACCAGAACAGCAAACTCTTCATCTGAATTGTAGCGACTCTGGTGACCACTGGAGCACACCTTCCTGTACACCGACTGGGATAAGTGAAAAAAGCATCCCTGTATCCTAGCGCCGGGAATCATGGCTTGTATCGCGTTGATGGCCGCTATCTCGAAGTCCGTGTAAGCCACCTCAAGGCAGTTGGCCCCCATGTGACTCAGCACGACGTCGAAAAACCTTAAAAAGAGCGAACATATTTTGAAGTGTTTGAACACATATCCAATAATAGGGCCACCGAGCGTTTCGTTTTATACGTTTATCAGAGCTCTTGAATGCTTACCTTCTGTAGGTAGCTTCAGATTTGTTGGGCAGCAAGCCGTAAACCATTGGCACTACCACGCCATTGACTGTGGCATGCACCGTGTACAGTTGGTAAAACTGTGCCGGGGTGACTTTAAAGGTCCCGTCCGCGAACCACGTAGTCGCCTGAGCCAGACAGCTCAAGTTGCGCTCGGTAGCAAAGATCAGGATTCTTTCGCTGTCGCCCTCTCCGCTGTCGTGGAGGAGAAAGGAATCTCCTTTGGCTGTGGTCTGCATGCAGGTAAAACAGTCATTATTATCATAATATGTCGCGCACTGTGATTTTGCGCTGCAATACACTTTACCTTAAACTCTGTGGGCATTCGTATGTCGGCTCTGCAAGATGGTACGCTGTACTCGAAATTCGCCCGCTGCCTTTGCTTGCGGATTGTGCGCCGAAGTGTTGACGGTGCGGGAATCTGCGATGCAGTGTCGTCACTGACACAGGCAGCCGCATCCAGAAGTATTTGGTGCGGTGCTAGACGGCCTTCCACTGGAATAAAGAAGGACGTTAGTGAACTTGTTTTGGGAATATAAGAGCAGGAACAGATTTTGGTACATACCAGCCTTTTCCTTCATCTGATGACGAACCCGAAGCACGTTTATCTCGGTGGGGTCACCGGCATGCGTATGGTCACTGGAATAAGAGATTACACGAGTCTTGGCGTGATCGGTGACTATTTTAGTTTTACAAACTCCTCTTCGCCGGCAGGCCCAATACAACGTAGTTTCGTTAACCTTAATGCAAGTGTAGGAATGTCCTTCGTGAAGAAGCATATCGCCACCTCTCTTAGTAGTAACTACCTCCATTTAGAAATCGAGAGTGAGATGGGAAGCAAAAGAGATCCGTCTTTTATAATCCGGGAGCAACCGGCATAATAAACCCTAAAACGAGGCACAACAAAAAAAAAAAGAATCGGGTTTAGTGTGTTTTTTCCTATTGTGAACTTTATGTTCTCGAAGTTCTTTTGTTAGTAAGGTGACCCAGATAAGACAACATGCAGGCTAAAGGCTGCATGTTGCCTTATCTTGGGGTCATTGGGACATGCTTTTGTTCCCGTTCGTACAGTAGTCAACCTCACTGACCTTGTACGGATTTGGTTGGGTGACCCCCTTTCGTAACTTTCCTAAGAAAACAAAATAGAAAAAAAAACGTTTAACGATCTTGGGGTCATTGTGTGACGAACTGCCAGCGTGACGAATCATCCTATGACGAATGTTCCGCTGTGACGAACGGGCCTGTTACCAGTTGCCCTATGACGAATCGACATGTGACGAATGGGCCAGTATCCCGTTTCAGGCACGCTCACTCATTTCCACGGTTGTGCTGTTCAAACCAAAAAGTATCAAATATATTCAAAGTCGTGGGTCATCCAAGGCACACATTCAATATTCAAGATAGAAAATATGAACCCCATTTTTTTATGATTCAGTTTCAGATACGTTGAAAACAATTGTTGAACAGATCACTGGAAGTAATGTACATGTGCTGCGTCATGGTGTTTCGAACCACAGGTTGCGTGAAAGCTCCGTAAAGTTGGTTTCACCTGTGAAAATTCTAGGAATGTTCGCAAGCGAACGTTCCAAGAATGTTGCGCATTGTGCATCAACAAAAGGGTAGTCGTAGGTAGTCAGAAGCCGTCACGGATATCGCTACCCCCCCCCTTAGCTATAAGTTATACTAACGACTCCATGGGTCGTTAGTATAACTTATAACCCGTGAGTTATACTAACGACACCATGGGTAGTCACACGGCACGCAATCAACAGGTAGTCGCAGTGACCACCCCCAAAAGCAACATGGTGGCTGGCAAGCGACAGTGGAGCGATACGAGTAAGGCCGAGCGAGCTGGACCGCTTTTTGCTAAAATACAATTCTCAAGTGCGTACGTCCGTTCGCTGCCTTCCGTGCGCACTAAAGCACTTCAAAACGCGCCTCGAAGCACCGGCACCGCACCGAGTAGGGGCGACGATGAGCGAGGGGGGGGGGGGCGGGGCGGGCCGGGCGGGCGGTGGCGGCATTCGAGGGGGTTTGTCCGCGACTGCTTTCGCGCGGCCGGCTGCATTTACTTCGCGGCCAGAAAACATTCAGAGAAGGAATTCGTATAGCGACAGACGGAATTATCTCTTTATTGAACAGAGCATCTGCTTGCTGTGCTTGCCGCAAGTGATCCGGCGTTTTCGGTTGACAACGGCGAGGCGAAGCATCACCGATTCAAGCGGGCGTCGGTTCCGATCGTTCAACGCTCCTGCTCACCTGTTAGCATTCGTTATCCGCTTTCAAGTCCCTGGTAATCCTCACCGGGTCTGTGCACGCACTTGGCGCTATTCACCACACGGAACACCCATTCAACTGGCTATGGGGCTGATCCCACTGGGACGAGAACCGAACCCTTTATGGCTGCTCGGCTGCTCAGTCGGAGCCACTGAACGCCTCCATGTTTTTCACTCCAAATAGGGGTAGACACATAAACGCGCGACTCCTTGAATTTGTGGGCGACACGCGACACAGTGTTCAAACTAAAAAAAAAGAAACCAACAGTTTGCTCTGAGCGCCTGCCAGACATGCACGTATGTACAGTACATATTCCACACTTACACTTTACACATACGCGACATACAGACACAATAGAATTCTTACACATGAACGCGTATCACAAACAGCACAAGGTGCTGTCTGTGAACGCGAGATCACATGAGATATTGACACTCTATACATTCCTATACGCACGACTAGTCGACACCAGTGTCCGCGCCAATCCAGGGCGCCGCCATGATGATGATGATGATGATGCGGCTATTTCCCTTTGAATCGGGAGGACTTAAACAAGGTTTGTGCCCAAGCCTGGGAGCGTAGGTGTCTTAATGCTCCCTGAGGTGTCTCTTCTGCCACCAGTCCTCCAGTCAGTGGCGTCACGAGGGTCAGCGGCACCCGGGGCGGCACTGCCCCGAGGGTGCCGCTGACCCTCGTCAGCGGCGGCACCTGGGGCAGTGCCGCCCCGGGTGCGCCGCTGAGTGCGCCGCTCCGGGTGCCGCCTACTAGCGCGGAAAGAACTGGCAGGCAGGAGGGGGGGGGGGGCTGCGTTGGCGGCGTTGCTTTGGGGAGCTGGATGCGGCAGGCTGTCCGAATGCACCGACACATCGTGAAAGATGTCTTCACCAGAAGCCTCCGTGGCCCGTTCTTCAACGATGTCGTAACGGTAAGATGTCGTAAACATTCAGGAACCCATCTCGATCAAGAAAACAAGGGAAAACCTTTCTTGTCTTAGATGTTCTCGGTGTCTGCTGACCCTTGACATCCGCGTTTCATTGATACCGAAACCGAAACGAAGGTACCATTCGTAGCTAGCGTACGTACGCAACGTAAACGACCTGCCGACTGATCACGGAGAAGTGACCACGTCTGTTGCATCCATCACGCACGCCAAACGTACGCATAGAAAAAAAATTGTTGCTACACTGGCACTCACTCTTGAGTTCTTGCTCGGAGTGAAGTTTTTTCTTTTGAGCGCGGCTGTCCATTCTTGCCGAGAAGCTGCATGGGACGTAAACTTGTGGAAGCCGTAGACGTCGCATCCGCACTCGCTTCTTAGGCAATTGTGTGCAGAGTGTCGAACCGGAACCGAACCGAAAACCGGAACGTAACCGTTATTTTTAGCCGAACCGGAACTGAACCGAACCGAAATCTTTGCCGCCATCTTGGAACTGAACCGGAAAAAAATATAACGGTAACCGGTTCAAAACGGTTCACGGTAATTTTTTCATTATTTCTTTTATTACAAAATGATCATTTGAGAAGTAAAAGGGTGCAGCTGTATTTCTATGTATTGATGAAATTGTCGTACACCGATTTGCAATGTATGAGATAGGATTTCGTGGCGCTTTTGTGTTGGCACTGAGTAATCATGTGTCACGTGGTCACGTGACGTCATGGTGCCAAGACATGCTGTCAAATAATGTCAAGTCACGTGGCCCCTTGGCGTAGCCGCGTGACTCACCGCGTCAAATAGACTTAAATTGAGAACGT
>JAZHYW010012667.1:0-30614 GCA_037355805.1 Ixodes ricinus | reverse complement strand
CAGATTTTAGGCTGGAGACGCCCTTTAACCTTTATATATAAGCCAACATTGATAAAAGGGCCATAGAAACAATTCCTACTTTAACATTAGTTTATTGATGTTCAGAATAAACCCTTGATATTTTCAAACCTATAAAAGCTGCATTCGTATTTCTCTCCATACTCTGTACTTTGAATGACCCCAAGTCGCAGTGCTACCTACCTTGAACGAAAGACAAACAGGTACACACAGACCAATAGCGCAAAGTGACGGAGCACTCAACGCTCGATTGGCCGGCGGACGAACACGTAGAGGAGTATTGCCGGGACATTGCACCTTTGGTAATCTTCCCGTTCTTGGTAATTCTCCCGTAGCGGCGGCTCCTGTTTTCTGCCATATTAGTTGACGACGACCAAGGTTCTACGCAAGTTCACTCGTTTCTGTAGAATCGCGACGTTCCGACGGTTAGCCCCTAGGCTCGTACCATCGGCCGCTCTCTAACTTAGCTTAATAAGACAGTCCCAGTAAAATCTAGAAAAAACTCAGCAGCGTTCACCCCCTCAGCCCACAGAGGAAACAAGCGGTCAGTTGCTCGCATTCCAAATATATAAGCCTCACACATGTAATGCAGTCACGCTTTCAGATAGACTGCGGACGTGCTCTGCTGCAAAAGCTTAAAGGGGTGACTCAACAGTGCATTACTAAATGCCACCCAGAATTATTCTTAGATATGCAAAACCAGCAAAGCACGCGTTATTTGTTTTACAGCAGGTGGCAGTTGCTGGAAAAAAAGGTATAGAACAACAAAAGGCGTTCACCCCCTCAACCCCGCAGCCAGAACAAGCGACCAAGTGAACCAGTGAACATGTGGTTAAGTATAACATCCCTATTTATGATCTTGGCCTGTCTCATCGCTAACACCCTTGTTCGCGTAACAAAACACCGCAAACAAATTGTGTAATTTCGAACACCCTAAAAAGTATGCAAAGTTCAAGTATTTAAAAAAAATGGTGTTTTGATCTCACACCCTAAATATCAGGCGTAATTTTCTAACACAATTAAAATATGGTCCCATTTTGTTAACAGCCATATATATGAGCGTAATCACCTCCTCACACACTTAAAATATGGAGTGATTCTTTAAAACACACGCAGAAATGGTGTAATGATTGAGTCAAAGACAAGACCATAACAACCATTAAATATGGTATCATGGTTTCACTTACCACTTTAATTGGACCTAGGCAAAAAGACTCAAAGGAAAGCCAAGTATATCCGAACCACTTTATTATTTTATTCCAGCTTAAAGTTTTATTACACGTTAATTAATAAGAAAAACAATAAAGCAGAGTTTCGCACCTTCGCCCGAAGTTTAAGCCAAGAAAATTAACGCAAAAGCTAAAATGATTGCATTTAAATACAAATAGCTTTCATAAGGTCTCATTCAATCTGTGCGCGAATACCCGCACGCGCGTTGTACCCTGAAAACAACATGCGCGCACACAGACAAACACATACACACAAACATCGTTTTTTCTCGAGCATTGTTGGTATTACTCCCGTAGCTGCAGCTCCAGATTTCTGTCATATTAGTTGAGGACGACTAAGGTACCACAAACGTTCACTTGTCTCCGTACAATCGCGATGTTCTGACGATCTTGGCTGACTATAAATACGAAGTTATTTCGCAACCTCCACCAATTCACGGTGAAAACATGAATGACTGTCCAACCTCAGTCCTTTCTGAACCATTTAAATGCATTTATTGAGCGCAAGAAATCAACAATCCTGATCAAGCCTCACACAAATGGTGGCATGAGGAAGGCGAGGGAAAACAGTAACGCCTACAGGTCATTTGAGTGATTCCAAATGTAATCTGATTATTGTTGTGATTACTTCATAAGAGAAGTATTCAAATCATTACAACATTACCTTAAATATATGTGATTCGGAGTAATTTCTTTACTTGTAACGAGTACCATGCAAACCCGTTCCTCACCAGCCAGGCGAAATAAGTAGCCGGTTCGACGCCCCAAGGTCGAGCAAAGGGGACGATCCCGCATCCGCGTCATCCCGAAGTAGAGAAGGGCGGGTGTTACATCGCGTTCGATCCAATCGTACGATCGGAGTACGTCACGTGACTATATGGTTGGGCCCGGTAAGGCGTAGAGCCCAAGATCACGTGGCAGCACTCGTAACTTTGATATACTAAGAGAGCTCGTAGCATGCGTTGTGGTTCATTCTACCTAGAAGAAGAGTAGCCGTGAAATGGGAAAACGGTGCTATCTGGCCCGTTGTTGTACAACAGACAGAAAAAAGCTTTCCTCGTAGGCATTTTTCAGTTTTGTATGTTGGTAACATCTGCGATTTTATACATCAATGCAAAGATATAATTTTCAGAGTGTGATACATTTATCGTCCGCATTATTGCGTTCATTCCACTCGCACTCTTCACTAACCGACTGTCGCCGTATTATTTTTTTTTAAGCTTTCGTCTTTTTTATAACGAACAGAATGCATTCTGAAGTTTCTTCTAGTCTTTTAATGTTGCGGAGGAGGGGGTAGGGGGCCGAGGAGGGGTGTGAGATGTTTACTAGGGAGTTGTGAGCAGGAATTGACCTTGCGAAAAGCCGCATAAGATCTACGGGTTGCGCGTTTGGGCACCCCTGCTATAGAATGCCCTGGCAAAGCCTGTCCAAGTGGTGCGTCCTAAGAAGCAGCATTCTTTGCATGTTTGTTACATTTGCAGCGTTGTAGTGTGGCTTGAACTGGTTCCTGTAATTGCCACGCCTACCTCATCACGCCCTAGATCATTCGCGGAACTCTGATGGTATTGATTCCAAACTAATGCCAACTAATATACGTAGTCGAAAACATTAATGTGGAATCGTCATAGTCATTGACTAGGTGACATTGGCAAAGAGAAGCTTCAGTTGTCCCGCCTGCAGCGAAGAGCGTAATACCTTCAAGCGCGCACGAATTCAAAGCACGGTGGAAGGCGTGGAGCGCGTGTTAGAGCTCACCCTACTAATAAACCTAGTATACGTTTCACTATCTGGAGTATAAAACCGGAAATCAAACTATAATTGTTTCTGAAAACCTGAGAGCCAGATTGCAGACAAAGAAATTAACTGTGAAAACCTGAAATCCACACAGGATTCAGATAGATTTCCAGTGCCATAATCCAGATAGTGAAAAATGTGACTGGGTTCTTCGGTAGGAGAGGGGGGGGGGAGTTCGAAAGACACAGTGTGTCGCTCTCACTTTGTCGATGACTATAGTGATCTTTGTTCCTTCGAATGAAAATGAGTTGGATGAAACCTCCTAGCCAGATTGGTGATCATGTGGATAACTAAATCAAAAATCGCTGATGTCCCACTTGCTCTAACAGTGTTGTGCAGTGAATGCGCGACATTGTTAGCTCAAAGATGACATCGGCGCTGTTTTCGTGTTTTCCTTTCAAATGAGAATGTTGGTCTCCAAGTTTTACCACTTCTGTTAATGTTCCAAATTAGCATATCGCACGAACGTTGCAGGTTAGACAACAACATTTGAAGTCTAAAAGAAAAACAAAAAAGCTATCGCTTGCTTGCGCTAACAGTTTCGCGCGAAGCACGGACTGCAACGCGCCAATGACAACTAATCGACCACAATGCTTCTGTTGCTGCCGGTCGTCATGACAAAGTTGAGTCGATGCGACAAACGTTCAGATTATTACCTTCACCATTAAAAACTTTTTTGGCGGTCACAGTGAGGGGTGTAAGGAGGAGACCTCGCTGACGATGTACGAAGGGCGCTTTGTTGCATTCGTTAAGTTCTTAGCAGACTGTTAGAGAGCGGATCTGTTCAAATTCGTCAACGAGGGTGTGTCATCCAAGGGGTTCGGGGACGCCTGATTTCTATATTTTGTCTGGCCATACTGCAGGTCCCGTTAGGGCCCAGGCAGTTGAGGACATATCACAAAGGAAAAGCCATAACTATATAAAAAAGTGACACATCTTCCATACGACATGTCACCAAGAACAAATAATAATAGTATTTCATCGGGCAGTCTGTAAATGTATTAATCTCTGAGAAAATGTTTTCGGGCAAAGGGCTGTTAACGGCATCTTTAGGTACGCAAAACCATACAGCGATGGTTCTTGAAAAATAAAAAAAGATCTCTTAAAAATGTTATTGTGTCGGAGGTATAGATGTACCTGCCTGCCGTGATGAAACCGCGTAGTCTCATGTAAAAGAGGTGTTAAAAAACACTGAAATAACAAAAGTCAAATGAAACACGCATATAAAAGAAATTCGAAGAAAAATAAACAATTTTAGCTTCATATTCTTACGAGTGACCATTGATGACGCGACGAATGACATGAGAAAACTAAGCGTTTATAAGGCGCACTTGTGCCCAAAACAAGATAGAAAACGGCTAGCGTCGCAGGCGTCGATGGCGGCGTAACAGCAGGATCGAGTGCTGCGGCGAGACTGACTCTGTACGGCGCGGCGGGGTTTCTTTTGAGCGGGAGCCTAGAACATTATACCTTGTTCGTTCTGGTAGTATACAATCTGATCATGAACACTCTACACGGCTCTCCAGCGTTCTAGAGCCTATGCCTAAATAAATATGAAAAAAACCGACAAGCGATGGCATGATCAAAACCCCGGCCACCTGCCGTGCGAGCCAAGAGCGCTGCTTACTTTGGCTATCTGCGCATGCGGCATTACTCCCCACTCCACAGAGCGCATCGCACCGATGCAATACAAAACAAAACAAAATAAAAACAGTGAGCTAAATATCCTCTCGAACACGAAAAGTCTGCAGTTCAATTTAGCGTAGAATGGCTTGAGTTGGAAAACGTGAACCACTTCGGGTCGTGGTCGGCTCCGTGATATTTGTATTCCGTCAGGCACCACTTCGTATTTGAGCTCCCCGAAGCAGCGAAGTGCCTTGGATGCCTCGAAGTACCGCTTCAAAAGTTTTCCGCTGGGGCCGTGACGACGAATGGGTGTCCCAACCCACAATCTTTCTCCTGGGTGGAAGTGAACGTCCCGACGACGAAGGCTGTAGCGGCCAGCGTCGACAGGCTGCTGGTCTTGAATCCGGAGTCGGGCGAGCTGGCGGACTTCTTCGGACCGTTGAATAACACCCTGGGCGTCGTTACTCCCATCGTCAGGTCGCTCGTGGGGTAGAATCGTCATCGAGCAGGGTCGTTACCTTCAGTGCACGTACCAGTTGTGAACGTGTTACTCCAGTTTCTCATGAGGCGCCGTGTAATAGGCAAAAGTAACTTAGCGCAATACTTCGTTTCGCGTCTTGTGCTCTACGTTGATGCATATGGTGATCATGTTGGCGATCGTCTTTTTGAGCCGCACTGTCAGCCCGTTGGTCTGCGGATGGTTTGCCGTGGTGCGACTATGGCAAGTGTGGTTGAGACGAAGAATTTATTGCGTCATCTGCGCCATAAACAACGACCCGCGATCTGTAATTAAAAGCTCGGGAGCGCCGTGCCTAAGGACGATGGACTCGATGAAATAACTGGCGATTTCAGCCGCAGTTCCTGATGGAAGGGCTGTGGTTTCGGCGCATTGTCTAAGATAATCTGTGGTGACGATTACCCACCGGTATCCTAGTGTCATCGGTGGGAACGGTCCAAGCAAGTCTATTCTGATCTGTTCAAACGGGGAAGGCGGCGTCGTAATCGGCTGAACAAATCCTGACGCCTTCATGGGCGGTTTCTTGAGTCTCTGGTATTCGCGGCACGATCGGGAGTAGAGACGATCGGTCTACGGAAGCTTGGGTCAGTAGTACTTTTCACAAATTCTGGCAAGCGTCCTGCTGTACCTAAGGTGCTCTGCCGTCGGGTTGTCTTGGAATCCATTGGAAGACTTCTTCTCGAAGGCTGCAAGGGATTACCAACAGCCACGCTGTGTTGTGCTCGCCGAAGTTCTCCTTGTAAAACACCCCTTTTATAATGGCAAAGCTAAGGATGCACGGGGAGTCGTACTCCCCTGCCCCTCAAGGTGCTCGATGAGTGCACGCAGTTAAGGGTTGTCTCGCTGGAGTGCTGCCATGTCGCTGAAATCCTGAGCACCGAGGAAACTGTCATCGTCGTCGTCTTTGGAGCAGGCAGTATCGGCCTTGACGGGAGCTCTTGACAGGTGATCAAAGTCACTGTGCTTTCGGTCGTACTTGTACGCCACGGTCATGTCAAACTTCTGCAGTTGTAGGCTCCACCGGGTGAGGCGTCCGGAAGTCCTTCAGATTCGCAAGCCAGCAGAGCGAGATGTGGTCTGTGACAACCACTCGTTGAGTAGTTTATCTCCGCGTTAAACAGCGTCGGACTTGCGTAGGCGATTACTGGCTCTGAGACCTCTTGTCTTTGGACCAGTACCAGGCCCAGTCTGATATCACTGGCTTGCGTGCGCCTCTTTGTTTCAGCGAACTGGTCGAAAAGGCCAAGGATCGGAGTCTTCTGAAGACTTTGTTTGAGCTCATCGAATGACCGCTGGTATTCTTCTGCCCGCTGAAACTTTACGGCGTCCCTTGTGAGGTGCGTCAACAGTGCGGACAGCGAGGAAGCCTCGGGCAAACCACCTGTAGTACGCACAGAGTCCGAGAAATCTTTTTATGGCCTTCATGTCAGATGACATCTAACTATGGCTACAAAGCGCGGCTTCTCGGAGTCAGAGTCGAACAACTTCATTGCTCATGACTTGGCCAAGGAGCTTTTGTTCCCCTATTGAAAACGAACTTTTACCGGAATTTTATTTCCAGTTAAAATCTATTTTACTGGATTTTGGGACTCTTTTTACTTCCGAGTAAAAAAAATTACCGGAAATCACCGGATTTATTGCAGTTCATTGGAACTTACCGTGTTTTTTAAATTCGGACGTCAACGGAAGGCACTTAGGAAGAAGCCTGTGGACCGTGGGTGGCTGGACGATTTGGTAACAAATAAAACGGCTAGTTTATATAGGCCTGAAGGTTCCATGTCTTTATTTCACAGGGTCGTTACCAGTGAAACGATTTGCACCGCTGTAAACAAAAACTATCAGACCAAATAGGAACAATGGAGTTCTTTGTCGCAAAAATATATTTTAATGTACTCACAATGCAGCTGGGTAAATTACTAGATGTACGGTAGTTCAACTAATAAAACCGAGCAGGTGCACCACATGGGCACACCACACACACGCACACACTGTCAGTAGCACGTTTAGCGAAAACCACAAACGCGCACCAACATCCTTTGCCGTTGAGAATAAATCATGGGCACGGTCACTGATGCCGTCGCCGCGGGTGCACCACGTGGACACATACACACTGTCAGTAGCACGCTTAGCGAAAACCACGAACCCGCAGAACGAACATCTTCCGCCGTTGAGAAATCACGGGTACTAGTTACGGCGTCTCCGGCGTCTCTTTCGCTCACTGGGGGCTTCTGAAGTCGGGCGGACAAACAGACGTAAGACACAGGTCACTGAAAGATATTCTCTTTTTATCCACGCACCTAGCTGCTCTGGAAGATACAGGTCACACAGATGGAACGGGAAGCCGACACTGAGCGTCCGTTCGTTGCTGCTCGTTGATGGACAAAGAAACCGGTTTTCTTCTAAACAAGCAGCAAAAAGACCCCCTCCCCCTCCCTCCCATTTTCCCCAAGAACCCAATGCCAGGGAGAGAGGGTGCGTGGGGACTTGTCCTTGGTGCGTTCTAGGAACCATAATTACACACCCAGTCCCCGGCTCGTCTCGGCTTCCCCCTCCCCTCGAGTTGGCTTCGAGTGAAGTTCGGTGAGCGGGAGACAAGTCGCTCGTTTCCGGTAAAAGTTTCCAGCAAAGTTGAGTCACCTGGTAAACGAAAGTGGCTGCGAGTGAAATTCAGGCAAATATTCCTGCAAAGACTGGTAAACGTACTACGCTGGTTTTGGATGGAGACGGGTGGAACTTGACCAGTTTTTACCAGATATCACTGGAAGTTCACCAAATGTCACTGGAAGTTCACCGGATATCGCTGGAAGTTTTGCCGGATTTGTTTAATAGGGTCGCCATAGGTGAACCGACATTTTGTTGATTTTAATGACAGGTTTGCAGTCTTAATGCCTTGAGGCATGGCCCGATGTCATCTTAGGAGTTTAATCGAAATCCCGCGAAAATAGTACAACATCGTCGACGTAGCTCTGCCGTTTCAGATCTGCCAGCACGGTGTCTGTGACACGCTGGAAAATGGCTTGTGCTGTACAAAGTCCGAATGGCATCACTTTGAACTCGTACAGTCCGTCAAGCGTCACGAAGGCAGTTTTCCCGCGGTCGCGTTCGTCCTCCTCAATGTTTCACTAGCCGCTGTTCAGATACTTCGACGGAATTATCGGGAAAGCGCAGCCGGTCTAACGTATCGTCGATGCGGGGAGCGGTAAGACGTCCGTTTTACTCACAGCGTTCAGTCGACGATAGCCCACGTAGAAACTCAGGGTCAGGTCCTTCTTTACAGGGATGACTGAAAACGCCTACGGATTTCTTGAAAGCTGAATAATGTCGTCGTTGAGCATATCCTAGACTTTATATTGAATCATCTCCTTGCCATTTGAGGAGACTCAGTACGGCGAGTGGTGAACAGGTGAATCGTCGTCATCTGTGATGATGCGGTGCTTCGCTATCTTTCTTTGTCGCACTTTTGACATTGTGGCGAAACACTCGCCAAACTCGCTCAGTAGGTCAAGCAGCAGTCCTCTATCAGTAGCCGGAAGCTTCGGGTCAATGTCAACTTGTCAAGGCGGCATTCTCTTGTGCTGCGTTCAAGTCGGCTCTTCCGAAAGTTCAGCGATCGCGGCTGAGTTCCAGAGTTCGTCAATGTGGCCCACGGCAATATCTTTGGTCAGGTATCACCGTAGAAAAGACACTGATTCCTATTTCTAGAACGAAGTGGACGGTTCCCTCGAGCAGAACTGTGCCGCAGGTAGCTTCATCGGTCCTGACGTGTACGAAAACACTTGACCGCGGCTGTAAGTTTACGAGGTTGCCGAAGCCGTGGACCGCCGATGACGTCGCGTTGGGTCCCTCCGGTGGTGTAATATGTTTTCGTAGCGACGACGACAGCGGCGTACTCGCCTAGAAAATCCATTCCGAGGACAGCCGTGCAGAACGACAAACTTAGGGGAAGTTCTGATCATGGATCTCAACTCGTGCAGTGCACATTTTAGTCGGCGTTATTAGGTGACCTTCGGCGGTTCGTGTTTGCGGGCCTTCCCATGGTGTCGTCACTTTCTGATGACAGTGCGAAAACCTGTTACTCAAGACGGATTATTCCGCTCCAGTGTCCACGAGTGCCCAAGAGTCGTGATTGCCGACAGCCACGTTGAGGTTGATTGGCGCCGTTGCAGAAGTGTCGCTCCTATGTATGGCGTCGGTCGAGTGGGAGGTCTCCAGCGTTCCTCTAGGCTTCTTACACCGCCGATCTACGACTACTGCACCTCTAGGGGTTGCCGCGCTTTGTTTTACCTGGCGCGACAAGGGCAACAGGCTCTTACGACGGGGTCGGTGCATCAGCGAAGCTGGACGTTGTAACGACGGCGACCGCGACCAGCGGCGAGGTGCAGTCCGGGCCGGCCATTCGCCACACGTCGGTCTTCCTCGGCGAGAGTCTTTCGGGGCGGACGTACTGGCCTTGTTTGTCCTGACGTCGGGGATACTGCAGCACGGGAGGGGTTTATTTTGGGGGCAGCAATGTACGAGGGCGAAGCTGGTGGTGGTCGTCGGGCCATTGCGGCGCAGCTTGTATCAGGCTCTTCCGGTGGTGCTGCGGTGATGGGAGCCTCAGGCCCTCAGGCCCTTGTACGACCTTGGCAAGTGAGAGAGAGGTAGGGTGACCATATTCCACAAGGTAGAAAACGGGACATCCCAGCGGGGAGGGAGGGGGAGGGGAGATTTTATTCGAGATTGAGATTGGAAGAAAAACATTTAATGCAATATCTGCTGTTATTTTAAAACGTCACCATATTTCGGGTTTGTCGACGGGGACTAGCTTTCCGGGACTTATAAAAGATCGAACCCGACAGATCTTCTAAGGGGTACGTTTCACGGGCATGAACTGCGGTACCCCCACCTCCACCAGAATGTTGCGGATGACAATTGAGGAGGCGACGAATGACTGAAGGAAACTAGACGTTTAATGGGGCGAACTTGTGGCCAAGACAAAATAGAAGAGGGCTAGCGTCGCAGGCGTCGATGGAGGCGTAACGTGCTGGATCGAGCGCTGGTGCGAGACTGACTCCGGAAGGCTTGGCGACCTAGAGTAATATAGTGTAACGTAAAGAGTGACCACTCCCATAGGCCCCAGCTGCTCACTTGACTGTGAGCGCGAGACCAACTTCACAACAGCCTAGTGGGTGTTGTGAAGTTGGTCTCGGCTTTCTGTCTAGGCGCTTACTTTGGCTACAGGGGTAGAGACATTGATGGCTGCTATCTAAAAGGGTGGATAACTAACAGCATTGATTCGATTTGTATCATGTGGTAGCTTACGCCACCTTGTATGCCGTGACTAACAAGATTTTGCAATTTAGTTAGTCGCGCGGCGACCACGTTGCGAGCACGTAGCGATGTGGTTGGAACCACATCGCGACGGGAGCCAATCTTCTATCTTGTATTTTGTATTAGAATATAGTCACCTTGTACCCTCCCCCTCATGTAATGCCTTTGGGGTGACTTGAGGACAATAAATGAAATAAATGAAACTAGAGTCACTCAATGTCCCCAGAGTACCAAATTCCATTCAGTCCAGGTACCGTAAGTTAATCCTGAATAGTCAAGTTGTGATTGGTTGATTTAGCCCATGCAGAATTTATCAGACGCCTATTTTTAAGATTGGCCCGAAACAACAAAATACGTATATAAGAGGTTTCCGCGTTATCCCGGGTACGCACGGGTGGGAAGAAGCTCTTGGTTCTTTTTATATCAAGCATTCTCTAATCCAGTTTGGCAAAGAAGATCAATTACGTGTTTGCTCGCTCCTGTTACACTGGTACTGCGTTTCAAACCATATGCCTCAGACGCTAAACCTAACACTCGACTTGGATGTGTTTCGATGCAAGATAGAGAGAGACGATACAGCGAGGAACAAATCACGCACCGCTCTGAACGAAGGAAAGAACTTTAATAAAACAAAGCAGTGTCCGCACAAACTAGGAAAGTGAAGAGGTCGCAGGAGAAAGAACGCTTTGGTGTGAGCTCTTCAATCCACTTTCCTTGTCTGGGCAACTCATCGGTGGCCATATCTCCCTCCCGTGCGTACTGGTGGTAACGCGGAAACGTTTTATATACGATTCTGTTTGTTTTGGGCCCATCTCCCAAATGGACGACTGATAACTTGTGCCACGGGATAGCCTAGCCGATCAACACTGCATTATGTGAGATTGTCTAACGGTAAGCTAACGTTACTAAAACACTCATTTGGAAAACTCACCTTTGAAACCCGAACCGCTCGCATCAACCGGGACAAGACGGGATATGATAACAGCGCCACCCTTTAGCGACGAGTCAAAACATGAAAGTCAATTAATATAGCTATTGCGAAATAGCACTGCGAGATGTCGCCAATGGCCCTGCACAACTGGACGTCTGAGCCAAAACGTGCAGAAGTGCAGTTCCCAGTGTGGCCGTTGCGGGACAAATGGCGGTGTTGCGATCGGCTTTAGTTCGGTTCCCGAGTACGGATCGGCGCCACGATCCATACTCGACGATTTTTCCGCGTGCCCCGGCTTCGACGTTCTCTCTTTGTCTGACCGGGTCTCGTTCATGTTTCTGGGTTCCTTGCTACGGCTGTCGTTGTGTGTTGACTTCTCCTTCTTATGGATGTCTCTGTGATTCCTTTTATCCAGCTCCCAGGACCGCCTTTTCTTGCGGGACTTGCATTTGTCAATTTTGTGATGACGTTCATCATCGGGACAGGCCGGGACAGATCGTAGGACTTTTTTCCTTTCGAGGCCTCTTGCGTTCGATCTTCCTTGACGACCCGCCGAGGCGTAACAATCTCATCGCGTGCTTTATATTCGTCGAGGCATCTGGGATGGTGTAAGGAGGTGCGTTACTCGTCAAATCTTGAAGTCTTGACGCTCACCTTCCGCATTCCCTGTCCTTGAACTCCTTGGGTGACTCAGTGCCCGAGTCAGTGCCGGAGACCCGGCCATGTTGTGGCAGATGCGCTGCGGAGGAATCTGCTCTTATTGAAGGAGCTCCCAATCGCAGCCTTTTTTTATTGACTTTTCGGGCGGGTTCGACGAACCCTTGGGCTTGCTCTCGAAGTCGTCCGGATGGCGGCCAGGACGATCGGAATTCCGTTTTGATTTCTGATCCGCTGACTTTCTGCTCCCTGAGATTCTCTCCGTGAGGTGACCGACCTTTCAGGCGTGGCTCCCTTCTTGGCGTGCCTGTTGTTCCCCAGGAAGCAGCCATCCACACTTGCGACACCCCCGCTTCTTTAGCGTGATTTTGATACCTTGCTTCCGCAAGCATCTCAGATCTTGGGTTGACATGTCGTGAACCGTCATTGGTCTTGTCGTTGGGAAGACGCTGGTCCTCGTTCGTAGCCAATTCTCTTGAATGGATTTTCTTCCTTCGCTGACACACCGTTTATGTCTCTACGTAACTCGACATCTCTCTTCTCAGAGCGAGTGCAATTTTCCTTTTGAAAGCTAGATCTTTATGACGCAGGGCCGGATCACATCTATGCGAGAAAAAAGTGAGGAAAACTCTCAACTAGTTTTCTTGAGAAAGTCCTCTCTCCTGCTAGCTTTCTCAACTCCTCTTTCCGTTTTGTTTTATCGCGTTCCCGTTGTTGCTTGACTTTTTTTCTCTGACCATCAAGTCACCAAACAACGATATTGTCCTGATCCAAATCGAGGGCAATAATTTTCATGAAAAGCTGTTTTGTTTTGGTGGCTATCGGAACTTCAATATTCGAATGGTCTGCTAAAATCACTATATTGGATATCTCTGCAGCCAGTCCACGTTCAGGATCGGATTCATAATGCGAGTTATTACAGCACACGTTTTCATACTCCAAGTGTCTAAAGTAAAAATTGCCAAGTGTCCTCTAGGTAATATCTATCGAAAAACCGAAACTTGGCAAACCCCTCAGCAAAGTTAAACCCTCAACAAGCCATAGCCTCTCAGGACCTCGCGCCGATCTCCACCGCATCCATCCAGTTGTAGGTACCGAGCGTTTGTCCTTGGTGGTGGCAGGGCGACAAGGGCCATGCACCGGACTGGATCACAGCGAAAACAATGACGAGCCGGGGCTCTCTCTAAGTATACGCGGTTTATTTACGTGATGTACAAAATCAGAGAGCACGTTTGCGAGGTTTTGTTCCTATCTTTTATAAGTTCGCTACCCCTTACGACAGCTTTGGCAGTCAATGGTGCGCGAGCTGCCAACGAACGTCACATGACCTTGCTGCTCCCATGTTTATTCTTTGGAGCACGCGCACACACCGACACAATGGCGCGGCAGACGTTTTTCACGTTGTGGCACCGAGGCGTTCTCGCACCCTAAATTCGATAAAACGCGCCGAGGAGGCGACGAGCATGGGTCTGCTGTCGGCCCCTGAGACGTCGATGCTGATGGCTCTCTCAATCAAGTGGCGTCTTGGCTCTAAAAAATGTTTTGCTGGATAATTCGCGGGTGGCGGCAGACGACAATTCGAACTGAAGGCCCCTGTCTGAGGAAAGGTAGACCTTGACGGAAGTCGACACCGGGAGCCCTTTCTCTTTCGGATAAGACGAAAGATCAGGGGCTCCCGGTGTGGATAAGACGAAAGAGTGGGCAAGCAACAAGGACACTACATAACGAGCTGTTTTCGACCGGCAACGACACAGGCAGCACCTGCAGTACTGAAATATCACCCTAAAATTATCGTCCACTATTTCCAGGTCGGTTGAATAAGCCTTTTTCTGATTATCATTTATTGCCACCGTTGCTGCTGCCATACAGCCATCAGTGTATATATAATGTCAAAACCTGCCAATGAATGTTTGCAGCGTGGTTTGACTTTACCACCCGATGGAAGTGTAACAATCTGCTCGAAGTGTTCTTACAGCTATCATTGGAGACCATGCAGTGGTATTACTGAAGCTTCGTTTAGAAAGAAATGCGAGAGCGCACGAGAGGAGTGGAAGTGCTCGACATGTGAAAAATGTTTACAGAGAAGTCAGTCAGTGAAGGAGACAAAACCATCGCGAAGTCAATATTGCCCGCGTGTTCAGCACAATCAGTGAAAAGCTCGAGATTCCCACAATCCTCAAAGGAACTGTAGATGGCATAAAACACTCGATACAAATGATGTCAGACCAGTAAGATGAAATTCTGACCCAGCTAACCATTCAGAACTTCGTCATCAAAGACTTAAATGTGAGGGTTGGGAAAATTAGACAGTAAATATCAAGACGAGATTTCCCAGCTGAAAGACGAAATGAATGAACTAGAATGAAAAATCAGGCGCCTAAACCTTGAGTTTCATTGTATTCCGCAGACCAACGATGAAACCCTGCTAGAAAGATTGAACGAAGTGGCGACTAAAATAGGTGTACCTGACCTTTCGGAAGCCCAGGTGGTATCGGCCCACCTGCTACATTTGAAGCCAGGGCAAGTTCCCGTGATCATTGCTCGCTTCTCAAAACAACAAACTCGCGACCAGTGACTTGAAAAAAGAAAGCTAAAGAAACACCGGGAGCCAATCTTTATCCAAGAAAACATGACTAGGCAGAATCGAGCCTTGCTCAACGCCACAAAATACCGGGTCAGTTCAACACGATACCAGTACGTATGGCACAAACAAGGGAAAATTTTTGTCCGCAAAGAAAGACAGTGAGCTGGCAACTTTTACGAGGAACGTCGGCGACCTACAAAATATGGAATAATTTATTCGCCACGTTCCAGCCTAGAGTTTTGCTTTTAGTTATTACACTGAAATGGCAACTTAATTCTGACATTTTACTACCACGTGAACTGAAGAATTGTTTGGGCACAAAATGTGCCATCCCATTTAAGTGTTTTCCCTAGAATACTAGATGCGTCAAAAATAAATCTGGTGACCTAGATTTCTTATTTCGCGTACCCGACGCTCCTTTCGACAATAATCATGTTATCAAAAACCTGGTATAAATTCGACAGAGCTGTTTTCGCTTCCCCAATATAACTGCCATTGCGTAAACCGACCAACTCGGTGATACACCGCGCACGAATAGACAGAACAGACGAGGTAAGAAGAGGACGGAATACAAGCGCGTACTCACAACTGAAATGCTTTGCTTCATCTTCTTTTTCATCATGCAATACATTTCAGTTGTGAGTCCGCGCTTCTCTTCCGTCTCTTCTTACCTCGTCTGTTCTATCCATTTGTGCGCGGTCTATCATCACGTTCAATGCATACCAACTAGCCCAGCTTACTGCCTTACTACGACCAACTCGGCGTGGAGGGGGTGTTTCTATGCTAATAAAAGAAAATGTTAGTTACGACCTTTTGACACATTACTGTTTCTCGACTTCAGATTACGAAGTGCTTTCAATACTAACAAATATGAATATAATAACTGATTTCTATTGACCCGTTGATAGAAATATCTTATTTTGTTTTAGTTGTTAGGTGACTTTGCATTTATTGAAGAAAGGATGTATAACATTATTTAGGGAAATGACTATAATGCTTACATGCTAAGTGATACCAATTCAAAAAACGGATTGAGAGTCTTTCAAGTTAATGGATGCACAAATGTCATCAATCAACAAACAGGAGTCAGCACCACGGCCAAAACACCAATCGACCAGTTTGTAACCAACTTTTAGCTGCAAATCGTAATATCAAGGGTTCTGGACTACGACATCAGTGACCATCTTGCGACAATTATTAGTACAGACAAACACTCCTGTATATAAAAAGGTACTAAAAAACATACTGTTATTCAATGTATCACTCTTGATCGCCTAGAGAGATTCAAAGATAGCTTTTGCAATGAAAACTGGACTGATATACTCAATAAAACGGACGCGAATAAGGCGAACGAGACATTTGTAGATTAATAATGCAATTAAATGCTAAGGTGCAAGCGAGCTGGACAAGGATGAAGAAAATAATCCCTGGAGAAGGAACAAAAGGGACAAAGGACAAAACACAAATCTCTTGGAGATTTGTGTTTGCCCTTTGTCCCTTTTGTTCCCCTTCTCCAGGGATTATTTTCAACATTTATAGACATTTTCAGGGCTTTTTATAAACATAATTTTCCTTCTAAATCTGTACGATGCTCTAGGCGAGCTCGAAAACCGTGAATAACAGCTGAACTAATTGCTAAAATACGAATAAAAAATAAGCTACGTACATACAAATTTTATTAAAACAAACGACCCAGAAAAACTTAAAATTTTCAAGAAGTGCAGAAATAGCTTGAAAAAAAAAATGAAGAAGCGTAGAGCTCTTTATTACAGCAATTATTTCAGTGTGACATCAAATCGTACAGACCTGCTGTGGACAAAAACGTAATTCAGTGTTGCACCAGAATGAAAACACAAAAAAACACGAAAAGACATTGAGTTTATAATTTATAACAACGTGGCAATTACTAGTAGCTCTCTTGCAAACGCGTTTATTGACTATTTTAAAAAGTTAGTAGGAACTTCAGATACAACCGATGCTTGTGGCTATATAAAATGAAGTGTTTGGGAAACTATCTATCTTAATCCTGTATGTCACTGAAAACGAGATAATAGCAGAATTTCTTAACGTAACCTTCAGTATTAGCTGCGAAGCTGATGATATACAAATGTGGCCAGTACTATATATCTTAAACACCGTTAGCCTGAACCGTACACACATTTTTAACCTTAGCCTTGAGACAGCCACATGCTTTACAAAAAATGCTAAAAGGGAAAGTGGCTTACTTCGTGCAAAAGGTGACAGGGATAACATAAACAACTATATGCCTGTGTCTCTCCTTCCAGTCTTTTCGAAAGGTTTTGAAAAAAATTCTTAAGACGTCTTACCACACTTACAGAAAAACATAACATTCTTGAGGAATGTTAGTTCGGGATCAGGAGGAGTACCCCAGCAAAGCATACTTGGTCCGCTTCTTTTTTAATATATATATAAACGATATCGTTTTTTATTTATCGCACTAAAAGCTAAATTTATCATTTACGCTGATGATACCAGTATCTTTATATCGGCTAGGAGCTGCAGCGATATTGCACAAGAAGCAAACGACACTTTGAGAAGGCTGGATGCTTGGTCTACATCAAATATTGTAATAATAAATAAAGACAAAACTAAAGCTATGGTTTTTAGTG
Organism: Ixodes ricinus; assembly: GCA_037355805.1. Taxonomy (NCBI): domain Eukaryota; kingdom Metazoa; phylum Arthropoda; class Arachnida; order Ixodida; family Ixodidae; genus Ixodes; species Ixodes ricinus. Next base: position 13,315 of record JAZHYW010012667.1, on the reverse strand, counting down.
CCTCCTAAAAGAGGAACATTACCCTTTCGAGCGACATCGTCTTATACTCGTCCCCCATTGAAATGGTCAACACGTTCAAGACCTTGGGCGTGTTGTTTTCAAAACACATGTCTTGGACAGCGCACTTAAATTACGTTGTTTCAAAACTTGCTTGTATATCAGGTCTGTTAAATCGGCTCCGCCTAATTCTTCCATCAAGTGTTAAACTACATCTATGTAACATATTATTTGTATCTCATTCGAACTATTGTCCTTTGGTATGGTGTACCCCTACAAAAACAGATTTGCATAGAATATTCTTACTACAAAAGAAAAGGTTAAGACTCGTGTGTGACATGCCTTATCTTTTTCACACGCACCAAAAATTGTTCAAAAACTCGGGGTACTAAAAATGCATCAACAGTGCGATACAGGCTTACCATGAAGTTGGTAATATTTTGAGATAAATGGTTTTCTGCTAATAATGGCATCCCTCAGAAACAGAACACTTGCACATTCTACTCGCCACTCTAACTTTTGTATGTTTGACACATCGCGGACAGATTACGGCATTCAGATGATTAGAAGAACACTTCCTACATTACTAAACCCTTTCATAAAATCGAATGTTGATATGCCTTCTAGCTCGCGTGAGTTATGTGACTATCTACTTTTGAAATAAATATGTTGTTGAAGTTTACCGCTTGTCTTTCTTTAGGGCTGAATTTCTTAAGCAAATTTTCGTCATTGTTGATTTCTCGTGTAGTGGATGACACGTTAGTCATCTTCATGTGTTACCAAATTAAATTTTTGTGGTTATTTCCGTTTATTTTGCTTCACTTTTCCTTGCTTTGAACGAAACTTGGCCCCCGCTGTGTACCTGTTGATGGAGCTGGCAGACCCGTCAAACTGCTTTGTCAGCTTTTTTCTGCAGGTCCCACCATTTGTGATATGGTGAATAAAGTTATTATATTACATATTGTTAACTTGCCCCGTCCATTGTAAGTGAGGACTGAATCCAGCCGTTGGCGCCGACGCTCGGGATCTCACCCCGGTAATCCGCTGTCGCGACCTCAGCCCACCCCTCTTTAATTAGACGGCATTCGGCGACCATACTTGGCAGGTCCGTTCGCGCGTCGATTGAGCCTCGGTCCTGGCCATACGTAACACGCCATGCAGCGAGGCCTAGATTGCTTCAACATAGCCGTCTCCGCGCGCTGCCGTGTCTCACAACAAGCGCAATACTAGCAAGCGGCAACATCAAGACGACCTGTTCGCACGATTAGGGCGATTCGGGGATCCACTAACGATCATGTCATGCTTAGGCCTTGTCTTTTAGGTGGTCTTCAGCCCTGCTGAGGACCACCTATAAGCCCTGCGCCCTCAGCCCTTCTGAGGTGGCTCGTCGTAGAAGTACGGACAAGGCACGGCTGCGGAATCAAGACGAAGCAAAAATAGCGTGAAGACCCTTACGATCGAGGTCAGGAGGAGGCGCAGAAACGACAACGACGCTACAATAATTGCGAATTACGCAAGAGCCGAGCTGCTGTCGCTGTGATAAACGTTACGCGATAGCGTAAATAGTCTCGGATGTTTCGTTTGAAGCAAGATGGCCTAAACAACTTTTCTAAAACGAGAACTGTCTGGCGTCCAGAAACCGATGACATGCAAGCAAAACCCTAGAACACAATCTTCTTCTTTTTAGGATCCAGGTGAAAGGTGTTCGCTAATGTAGATGGAACGAATGCAAAAATGAAACAATTTTTACAAGATTCAAGCATCAGGCACGTAGCATAAAAATTAATACAAATAGGACGCGATAGATTTTTCATGACTTTTATTTGAGTTTTATAAAATAATAAAACTCGGATATTGAAATTCAATAACACAGTAAGAGTCACCAATTTACGTAGCCACGATAAAGTCGGACAAAAATCGTTTTACATAGTTGTACACCTTTATTTTTTAAAACGCCTTGTGTGTTGCACCTCCAAAGTCAAACGCATCAGTGTCTTTCGCAACAAAATATATATTATGCGTGATCTCTTTAGCAAACAACGCATTCTACAAAATTCAGGAGCCTTGTGTGAGCTTCGCGTGACAGAACCCTCAACGGCTGCAGTAGCGCAGGGGTGTTGGTCCAGAATACGCAGAGATACACTGCACTGGCAAAAAAAGTGTCGATGACAGGTCTCACCCGTTTTACATAATTTTTACACTACCGTACTCTTGTCAGACTCGCAGCGCGCAGAACGAAAAAGTAACCAAAGAGCACTTCCAAAGAGAACACAAAAACAGACACACCAAAAAAAAACGGCAATACAAACTGCGCAACCACGAGCAAACTTATCGACTCCGGCGTCAGCTGCATCACCTCTTTCGGCTGAGAAGCAGCGCACCTTATGTTAGCCATGTGGAACCAATCCGTCTCGTGGACCCTTTGAGCGAGAGAACGAAAGGCCATCCTCAGATGGTAGTGCTTCCGCACAGGTACACCCGCGTAGACTAACGCCGGGGGATCCTTAGACTCGGTAAATCTGGGGTGGACAGAACGCATGTAGCATGGCAACTGTCTGACCGTGAAACACAGCCGGCCTTTCTTTAAAGCGCATTTGAAGCAGTCCTGAAACGTGATCTCTTCCCTTTGCGGACCAAGAGACGTTTCCAGTTTTCTCATGACTCCAGTGTCTCCCGAATCAGTAATTGCCAAGTCCCGCGGAGTCTCTCTGGCAACACACGGTCGAATTGCGTGAGCGTCCAGAGCCGTTTCGAGTTTAATCAGATCGTCCACGATTGGTTCTGGAATGCGAGCGACCAGCCGAGAAGTCAGCTCGCTTTTGAAGTACACCGAAAGGGTAAAGCTGCCCATGACCCATGCCAGGACGATCAAGCGACGACTCGTACAGTATCGGACAGAGACTGGTAACTTGCAAGACGTCGAATAGAACGTCGCGACTAGAAAAAAATTACACCATCTTCCCGAGGGGAACCATGGGGTGATGCGGAGCATCGCGGATCGTTATTAACGGTGTTATTAACGGTGTTAGTAACGTTGTTAGTAACGTTGTTAACTTGGGTTCCGCCGCTCGCTTCGTAGGTTTACGTTGAACTTCACGGTCCCGAACCTCAGGTTCTGCTGCTCGACGTTCAGAACCAACGGGCTTCCCTTTCGAAGGTCGGGTTCCGCCGCTCGCTTCAAGTTTACGTTGAACTACGGTCCCGAACCTCAGGTTCTGCTGCTGAGTCTCGAGCCGCGCTGCTCACGTTGTCGTAGTTCAGCATCCGCCGCTCGACGTTGACGAATGGACGCCGCTTCTCGCTGCGGTAGTTCAGGGTCTGCCGCTCGCTTCAAGCGTGTGCGCTCAGCGTCGCGTGCCCTTCGCTGCGCAGCTTTGTCTTCAGTGGACGTAGCGTTGCTGTTAGTTTGTGGGGTGGTGCTGACGCTTGCTTGCGCCAACCCACTAACTGACGGGACTGTTGCTTCCATCACACTTCATCGGAAGAACGGAGTGAAGTGGAGTCAACAGCGCTGAACTGAACGCGCGCAGCGCGCTACCGCTGCTTATATTCACACTTGAAGTAGAGGAGACTAGAGGAGGAGATTGCGCATGCGCGCGCGGTGTGAGTAGAAGCGAACGCACGCAAAGTGCACGCAGCTGGTAGAGAGAGAGAGCGGAGAGAGTAACGTGCAGCTGTTGGAGACGAGGGAAGGAGGAGAGTTGCGCATGCGTAGTCACGTGAGTGCGGACTACGACGCCGACGCCGCGGGACATAGACTCCGAGCAAGAGATGCTCCGCATCTAAAAGCAGGGTGTTGCAGACCACGGTTATACCAGACGCAGTAGCATTTAGAAAATCTGTAACAATCAGCGTGAGAAAGCAAAGTGCGAGGCATAGCACCCAGAAATACAGCGACAGCTTAGACCTTTCGATAACATATCCGGCAGTGACTGGAATCGTGCTCGATTTCTTCACATAGAACGTAATAATTCCGAAATTATTGACTACAGGTAGATCAATATCTGTAAGTAATTCACTAAAGATTTTATGAAAGCACATAAAAATATAAATTTCTTCTGCCCGGTACTCGTTCATGTGTCTCCGTGTAGAGAATACTGCCTTCACAACTGTTGCGTTGAGCAGCGCCAGTGCCTCTAGTAATATCTTCTTCCTTGGTCCCTTCGCAACTTGTGAAGGTTTCACGATATACCGGGCTAACGCCCTGCAGGCTATTTTTACCGGCTTCCCCGAAAACGAAACGAAACTGCGCTGCAAACTCTCCCCTCGGTGATACCTCAAAGAGTGATCGGTTTCGGGTTTTTGATAGTCGTAGGACCGATTAGCCCCAACATCAGTGGTTACCATCCCAGATTTCTGGAATTTCGCCAAAACAACGCAACAACAAAACTTTATCTGCTGACCACGAACCATGTCGGGGGAAGGTAGGCATGTCTCGAAATGTCCCAACACCAGCCATTTCGCTGCATACCAAAATCTGTAGTGCTTGGGCACCGGGTCGATGCAGGCTTCTGGCGTTCCCTGGTGACGGTAGGTCATAAGAAGGGTCCGAACTCCGTACACAGCGTTGTCTTCAATGAGGGTCCTCAGTTTGCTCCAGTGCCCGCACCACCGTGTCCCTTTCACATCGACGCTCTTTTGCCATTCAATGTCGTGGACGCCCCAAGGTCCGCCGCAGCAAACGAAGGCGACATCATGGCCCGAGCGAGTCCATTTATAAAAAAACGAGTTGATGTCTTGATCGAGATTCACTGTAGCAGATCGCCTCTGACATATAGATGGCGTTAGCTACAGCAAGGAGACCAAACGTACCTTTCAAAGACTGTAGCAGCATATTGCTACTAGCATGTGCTGTTCCTGAGCTGGATACTAAATAACCGCGGACTACTCTTGAGGTGTTAGAAAGGCTTGCCAGAGGATGACTTTTCAACTGTGCGTTTTATCTTCTACTCCGACCTTACTGAGCGAACTCCTAGCATGCGGAAGTCCAGACCAATGAATTTCGTCAAGTGCAAGTTGTGTGAACTGAGTGTCTTCTGATGCGGCCCGTTGATATGAAAATTAGAAACGCAGCCGGTTTTTTTATATGCAAATGATGCCATAGTTGACATACTACGTCGACAATATCATGGCTGTGCAAATATAATTGTTTGAAAATTTTTTTAAAGATTTCAAGTTAGAGGGCACACCAATATTTCGATGCATCATTATTGTACGTTCGTGTCAAAGAAAATGTATTTCATTTAAATTGCTGTTATTCTTAAAACTTGGTCTTTACTGCTGTTTCGTGCAGAAAGTTTCTGTCGATATCAGATATCTTTATCGATACAACACATGATGATAAAATCGCTCACATTACGCTTTATGTTATCTGAACGTTATTTAATATGTCGCTATGCTGACAGCATCTGCCATGACATGTCATTAAACCATTGTCCGAACGCATGCCACAGGTATATGTACAGATGGTAGCGAAACTTGGGCCAAAACACGGTACAAAACAAATTGCCAGCGACATCAACCTAGAGGGTCACGTGGTTACGGTGCGTTTGAAGCGCGACTAGGAGACGTTATGGCAAACTTTATACAAATAAAATAAAATTAAATTAAATTATAGTAAGTCGTATTTTTAAATTTTGTATATTACTGTTAGTTATCTGCAATAAGGTTTATTGCGCTCGAAAAAAGCAGAAATAGCTTATTTACTAATTATATACTACCGGTAACTTGTTCTTAGCGCCCTCTGAGCTCCACAAGCAACTAGGCTGGCTTGTAATAACGAATCCAGTAATTTGTAGGGACCTCGTGCATAGAGTAATATAGTAAACGTAAAGAGAGGACACTGAAGCCGATTCGCGGCCCAGATAGTGCGTTTAATGCCCTCCGCTACGTGGCGCTTTTTTGTAATTTGGTTAAAATTAATTAGAGCTCTCTCTCCAACAAGTATTTATTTTTTTAAATTGTTATGCTTTAGAATTATTTAAAGTACTTAAAACGACTAAAAAGTGTTAATCAAATACGTCACAAAAACCACGTGATTAATGGCGCCTGCCATGGCCTGCCTGCATGCCTGCACGCCGTCGCCTCTGCATCATTCTGCATGGCCTCTGCCCGTCCGTGCCGTGCGTGCCGTCCGTCTGTGCTTTCTGCTGCATCATATTCGGTCGACTTTGCATCAATCAAGGTGACGCATGACCGCCCGCGTGCTTGCATGCTCGGCGGGAATTTGTGGAGCCGATCGGTTTGAGTTCGTGCTGTTGTTTCCACCGGGCTGTCGGGCTGCACTTGATTGTGTGGGCATCTTGATTTTCGATGAGATTGTTTTAAAAAGAACTTATTTCACGACCCTGTACGCAACATTGTCCATGGATTTACAGATGACGGTGTCGAACGTATCTCTAGCATTGCAGATAGAGCCTTGGTTGTGGTGCTTTCTGGAATTTTCAGGAGGTGGGGTGGGCTTAGCCCCTTGCATACACTGTTGGGCGGGCATGTAGCCAGGATTTTGCTTCGGGGGGGGGGGGGGCTTATGACAAAATGCTGTATGAGGGGGAGAGGAGGTCCCAGCAAAATGAAGGATTTCGGGAGAGGGGGGGGGGGGCTACGTGCCTGCTGTTTTGCACACTCCAACAACGTCTTCTGTTAAACGCAGTCTCCTCAGTTCTCTCATTCGGGAGCTAAAGACTGTTGGCTTCACAGTAAAGGCTGTGGTCTCTGATTAGGGGCTTCAAACGTAAGCTTGGCCAACGAACGGTGTGTGTGTTGATAAGCCATTTTTTGAAGTTGACAACGAATATGTTTACTTTATTTTTGATGTTCCGCACCTCCCCAAAACAACCAAAAGCAATCTCCAAGCACAGAAACTTTGCATTGGAAATGAGGTCATTGAGTCGTCCCATATTGTTGTACTTTATCGTTCTACCCGTGAGATGAGCTTGCAATTGGCTCCGAAACTTACTGAGAGACATTTTTCAAAAACCTTTCAGTAACATGGAAGTAAATCGTGCCGCACAGGTACTGAGTGCCTCACTCTTTCTTGCAATCATATTTCTTGTTTATGCCAAGGAGCTTCCTGAGGCAGCCATGGCTACAGCCTATTTCTGTGATAGGATGTACATATTTTTTGATTGTCTGAATAGCTCACAATTCAAGAAGACAGGGCAGAAGTTGCGTCATGCCATTCTGAAGGGAGAATCTGAAATACTCTATTTCCTTCACCAGCAACTCGGATGGATTTTAGCATGGCAGTTCCAAAGTAGGAGACAGCCACAAGCCATCATAGTGTAGCAAGTTACTATAAAAAGTGTCCTCGTGCTCTGAAATGAGCTTTCAAACAGCCATGACTTTAAGTTCTTACTTACACGACGCCTGCAGCAAGACCCACTTGAAAACCTTTTGGAGCTATATTTGACAGATGCTGGGCTGCAACACAAACCCGAAACTGCATCAGTTCACCGGACTAAAGAACATAGTGATAAAGAAACTGTTCAAACTGTCGAACAATGGAAACGTAGAGGATGACAAGGCTGACCTCTTCAAGGAGCTGCCAATACCTTCGCATTATGGAAGTTCAATTTCAGACAATGTGGGATCTCTTCCAATCGATAACTTCCCGCCATTACAGGATATTTCTGAGCTGGCATCAGACATTAGGTCGAACGTAATTGATGAATCGTCCACTTATTACGTGTGGGGCTATTTGATCAAGCTTGCGCTTGAACAGACTACCCACAACTGTGGCTGTTCTCAGCTGCTATGGGATGAATCTGATAACTTGACCAGGCCTCACCAGTACTTTCTTGTGCTTGAAGCGTACCACGTGCCAGGAAAACTCTTCGGGAACTTAGTAGTACGATCACAGGCTGCCTTTATTTCATTCAGCAACTAGAAAATCACTTTCTTCCAATAATAGAGAGTGTGGCACATGTTCGAGGAGTCTATGCCACCTTCTATCGCACACTTTGAGGTCTGGGTGGTTTTAGCCTTTGCTCAGAGGAGTGCCACAAACGGTTTTTAAACATGTTTTGCAGAATATGCGCTTTAATTGGCATGTTCGATTACTTAACCGGAATTGGGACAAAGTTCGGTTGCACTCTTCAGTGGCTGGTAAGCAACTAAACAGGTTTAACTGTTAATAGTGTATTAACGGAGGCGGTTGCCAAACCAAAAATATAAAGCGCTTATTAATTGGGCGGTGCTGCTTGCACTCCAAACATTTGTTTCCCCTTTTCCAGCAAATGTGTATCACGGCTCACGAACAAAAATATTTATTCACTCTCTACAGAATTTCTATAGAAAATTGTGTATAGAGGGTAAAAATATTCGAAAGAAAATGTATCCACTTGTATCCACTGTCCATAGTTTTTTAGCCGCTTTTTCTAAAGCCATTCTTCTTTCCTGAACAATTTCGGGGAATGTTTAGAGACGTTGAATCTTGTCAGATTTCAAATAAAGCTCTCATTGTTTGGTAATAGCTTGCCCGCAGTGAGTTTGAGGCTATGCAAATTAGGGAATTTTATATTAGCCGGAAATCGGGAATTTGTACTATCCGGTGTGTGCTTCGCACTCTTATTATACTCTTATGACTGGTAATGATAGCGATGTGTTATATATTTCTGTACTTACTTCCCGTGCCCGAGTCGGCGTGAAAGTGAATGGATCATTCAGCATGTTCTCTGTGGAAAGATTTTGTTAACTTGGTTCTGCTAACAATCTATTACGAAGTGTACGATATGCCGAACTCCTTCATATTAATTTTTTTTTGTGAGTATCAGTTTCGTATAAAACATACAGAGCTTTTGAAGTAAATCATGTATACATGAATGTGGTCCAATAAAATGTTTCAGAACCACTTACTGTTGCTGACCCCAAAATGCTCCACCAGCCAGGAGTCTCTGGCGAGTGTGTAACTTTCGATGTTTTACAATAGAAAAAGAACAAGAAACACACCTCTGTTTTGTAAAGTAAATTGAAATATTGTGTGACACATTTTGCACGGATTCTATCGTAAAATTTAAAATAAAAAGTGCGTCAATATTAGAAGAAAAAAAGCAGCTTTGGGAGTCGAGGAGCTCCCGAGAGCCGAGCGAGGAGCGAGGCGGGAATGAAAGAAAGAGAGAAGGGTACCGGAGAACCGGAGCAAAAACGCCCAAACCGAAACCGAAACTAACTTGACCGGAACCGGAATCAGATTAAGCTTAATGCCGCCCGCTAGGAGCACTACCTGTCACTCGTCTATCTGGGCCGCTGGGGCCTATGGCAGTGTCCGCTCTTTACCTTGTGTATATTACTCTATGGAGCCTCGTGCTGCACGAAGGGGCCGGCTTTTGACGTCCGTCTGCTTGTTGTTTCTCAGGGCTCCACGTGATTTTTAAATTGTTCTACCGGTACTTTACACAGTTTGAAAAGTTTTGTTCGCTCAGCGTGATTAACCCAGTTACGTGCGCGGGAGCGTAACGTCAGAGTGATAGAGGATCAGTCGCTTTCGTGCGGGTGGACGCTGCTACGTCCGACGGGCTCAACGTCCTTCGTGACAATGAGCTCCGCACGTTATGCAACGAGACGTTGCTCCGTAGAAGAATGCCGAAGAGACGACTGCGCGGCTGGCGTCTCGCTGCATCGGTTTCCTATCGACACTAGAAGGTGAGAATCTGTTACTGTCAGTGGGATGCCTGCTGTGTTGTGTTACGTTATGCCATGCCGCCCTTGTAAAGTATTTTCCTATCTGTTGTTAGTTTTCATAAATCTATCACGGTTGGCTGGATGTGCACAATGACAAATAACAAAGCTACACTCGGCCCACTACTGCACTGCCTGGAGGCGTGGCGTGTTTTTACTGGAAATGTTTAGCTTTCAATTCGCTCTTCCTTTGCAGCGTTGTTTGCGCTTATTACGAAATCGCCCAGGATAATCGAATTTACCTGTACTGGTTTGGCCTACAGGAGTATGGGGTCATAATCATCGACGCTCTAACCAATATGTTAGTATGTTATCAAACTTTTTGCTGTTCTTGGTTTTAAAAACCTTGTACAACTTGACAAAGAATGCAAGTTCTTATTGGCTACCATTTACATATTTATAAACATTCTTGGAGTTTACTGATCTGGGTTATTTGTCACCTTGCAGCATCAAGCAAGGGCCGCCGCATTGACAAGAGAAAGATGGACACACTGAAAGCCAAGGTACGACAGATCCAACAACGGAACAAGAGGCTGCAAAGAAGGCTGCAACGGCAGCGTCAGATGAGGACTGTGGCTGAAGTAGTTGAGAGTATCCGCGTTCATGTGTCTCCAGCCGTCGCTGCACTCGCTGAGGCCCAGCCTAGGATGAGGGATGTAAGCGGGTTCGGTCGAGGATGGTGCAGCCAGAACAAGGCTTTGGCTTGGGACCTCTTTTCCATGGCCCAAAAGGCTGTAAGTATTGTAAGCGACTGCTTAGGTTGTCACCAGTCCGATCACTGCAGCTGTGGCTTCAGTGTGTTTCACTGAGAGTTGGATTTTACCCCGACATTTCCGAGCGGGTAAAGAGGCGAGCAACTTCCTTTTCACGAGCCGATCGGGCCAGCGGCATAGTCTTTGATGAGATGCACATTACAAAAGAGGTCTCAGACAACCCCTCATCTGACAGGTTCGAATGACTTCAAGAGCATAATAATGGTGTGCAAGATGCAAACCTGTCAAACAAGGCTCTAGTGTTTATGGCAAAAAGAATCCGAACACCATGGAAGCAGCCACTTCGCTACTATTTTTGCTCACAAGGGCACGACTACCATTGTCCTACAGGATCTTCTTTACCAGTGCTACAGCGTCCTTGTGGATGTTGGCCTGGAGCCAGTAGCTGTGGTATGTGATCAGGGGAGCCAGAACGTCTCTCTTTTTTCATGCCTTGTAATTTTCGAGAAGCCTTACATATATGTCAATGGCAAACCTCTCTTTTTCCTTTTTGATGCTTTGCACCTGCTGAAGTGCCTCAGAAACATGTTATTTAAGTATTACTTCAATGTTTGTGATCACGTAGTGAAAAACTCGTACATAAAGGAAGCTCATGAAAAGGACCGGACACTTGAGATCCGTTCTATGTCCAAGCTGAACGAGAAGCACTTTAATTTGACGTTCTGCTAAAAGATGTCGGTGAAACTAGCGGCCCAAGTGTTTAGCAACCACTGTGCTGCTGCAATGTATGCCTTTCTAACGTTCCAGCAATTGCCAGCTGCTGCTATTCACACAGCGAGATTCATTGAAAAAATCGGCCGTCTCTTTGACAACCTAAATAGCTCGCACAAATTTTCCAAGACGCCCTTTGCCTCTGCACTGCATAATGGCTCTGTCCATGAGCAGTTTTTCAAAGATAGCATTGAAGCTTTTGAAAACCTGCAAGCACTCGGATGTAGAAGGCAGCCAAACTGCATTCGTGGCTTCTGCTTGACAATGAGGTGCTCTGAGGATGCTCTGCGATCACCTCACAGTTAATTATGGTTTTACCTAGCTTTTAACCCGCCACTTGAACTACTGTAAGTGCTACTGTATTTGAGTGTAAAAGGCACTGCTGACTCAGGACTTTGGAAACCTGTCAGTTCCCTTCCCTTCTTTCACATCATTCGTTGAGGCTTGTGAGCGTGTTTTTCGAGGCGAGCATCAACAACCTCATTTCAAAGGAGGGCATAGGGTGTACTCTTTGTGTACTTTTTTATCAGGAGGTCCAAACGTATCTTGCTGTGTGTAACCACGATGTGTATGACAATTTGTTTTCTCTGTTTGCTAAAGTCAAGCTACACTGGTTTGCACGAAAAAAAAAAACACACTGAACTCGTTGATGCATCAGCAAAGTGTAAAGCTAGGCAACAAGTGCAAAGGCTAAGCACGTGAGACCACACAGAGTACATTTTCAAAGCAGTATGTTTGCTTTTCTAGCCTGTCGTGTGGTGTAAAATACTTTATTTTCGTGGGCTCGATATTTCGCATTGTGTCTCTTTCGAGAAAATCTGGCGGGCGCAAAATTTCGCGATCTAGAGCGATATTTAATGCTTTCATATCCATGAATGACTCTTTTTTCGATTTTTATCAAAATTGCGAAATTCTCGAAAAATAGGTTATCGCGAAAATTAAGGTGCTTACAGTGTTTTGGGTTACAGACTGCTCATGTGGTTTTGTCACTGATTCAAACCTCTGGTTTTAAGGTCCAAAAAACACTGGCCTATGCCGTGCAGCATACTGGAGGGCTCCAAAATAATTTATGCGTGCACGGAAGGCTCCAGAGTATGCAGCACCATCGTACGCAAGTTAAAAAGTTTTCTGGATGATGGTACCTTGCCCAAGAACGGCAAAAACAGCTGTTATTTTTTCTGCGTTTTCTAAAGTGTTGAACACAGCTTTCCTCGAAACAGTTTAAAATATGGGATATTGATGGCTGTCTATAAACTGACAATGCCCACACAACAGGCAGCCAATTGTACAGTGTGTTATGTGTTATCCTGTCATAATGTGATTTATGTATTCATCTACTAGTTTTCTTCTACCTTAAAACTAGATACTGATTGTATGCTTCTGATGAGTGTTCTAGTTGAGTGGTTGTAAGCAGTTGTATGTGAATAAAATGTTAGTGCAACATTGGACTTGCATTAGAATTACTGTCGTGTGACTTTAGCGCTACCACACTCGAGCAACGGTATTGTTATTCACTTTTTTTGTGAGGTCAGTCACCTTTAAGCCGCTCCCATATTTCTGAAAAAGCTGAAGGAAAAAGCAAAACGCGGTTCTTTCAAAGTAGTTCACTACTGTGGGATGAAAAAAAAAGATTCTCGAAGCGAATTGCCTAAAAAAGGCGGCCGCGTAAAAGAAAACGATTTTCGCGCAGAATTAAGGGTCCAAACGAGATGGTGTAAATTCAACAAAACGAAAAAAAACAAAAAAAAAAACAACCGAGACTTCAGGCAAGAAGGACGACACACTAAAAAGTTTCAAACATAGCTTGGCACAGCTTTGAGACTTTTTAGTGTGACTAAAAAGCTTTGTTTGAGACTTTTTAGAAACCATGATTGCAGGCAAAAACGACGATCGTCCTTTTTTCCTGCAGTCCCAGTTTCTAAAAAGTCTCAAACAAAGCTTTTTAGTCACACTAAACGATCGTCCTTTTTGCCTGCGGTCCCGGTTTCTTGTTATATTTAATTTTCGCGCCGAAAAGCACACCAAAATGACGTCACGTTTTTTTTTTCTTTTTCGGAAGTGACGTCATTTCCTGTTTATTTTTTGTTCCGCCGGAAATGCTATCACGACACATAGATGGCGCTAGCGAAGCCCCATGAGCCGCCATTTTTTCGACA
>JAZHYW010012666.1:0-38205 GCA_037355805.1 Ixodes ricinus | reverse complement strand
GCGCTACGTTCCGGTTACGTATTTACTCAATGTTAATTAATACTGCTGCGTAACGGGTTCGAACGATTGGGAGGCGATCGAATGTTTATATCGCATGATCAGAGCTTCACGCGCCGGCTGTTCGCTAGTAGTCGCTACGGACCTGTGTACTACGCACGAGATTGCGTAGTAAACAAGCAGTGATGCAAAGCAGAACATTGTTTTCCTTTTCATTATAAACTTCAGTGATTGGAGCTAGTTAGTGGTTGTACTCTACATGCCCACCCTTCCCCCTTTCAACGGACATTCAATGGAGCGTGAATGCTCCATCTTCAACACTGCACTTGACAATGACTGTTTTATTTATTGATCTGGATACTTTTATCGTGTTTACCTTTTTCTGTACAATATGCCACTTAGTAATGCTACGTTCATTGCTATGTTGACTGCATGTTTTACCTTACATCTTCAGTGTGGTTCTGCTGGAATCATCCTTTTCACTAATTCAATGCAGTATGTGTATCAACAAGCCACAAATGTTTTTTTTTATCTCTGCCTCCTTTCTCCATATGGATAAATAAAGAATTTGATTTTGAATCCCCACATCAAGGTCGTGTCCGATTTCCAGACTAAGATGGCTTCTATAGTTTTTTTTTCTTTTTTTTCAGCATACATGTTGTTGTTTTTTCAGCATACAAAACCATCGACGAAGACGATAGCTGGAGCCTTGACCTAAATGCACATGACCCACTGCCACCTGCTGACGAACTTCACAGGGAGAATGAAGAGGCACAAGAGACAGATGCTTCCGAAAAAGACTGGTCAGATTTATTTACAATACACTAGTGCCACATGCATTTTGTATCTTCGGCATCTTCCAAAGAACAGCTGGGCAGTCTTGGGCGCACCGAGTTGCTCGCTAAAACGAGTCTTGAAGTACTCACAAGCAAATAAACAAAAGGCTATACGGAAGCTACACGGGCTACAGATAAAAGCAACCGCTAAACACGCCAATCATAAGCTGAAGTAGCGGTGGTAGCGGCAACAAAGAAGCGCGAAGCGCGCGCAACGGATGCGCCCGTCCGGACAGGAGGAAAAAAAAAGAGAACGATACTGACGTAACGGTTTAATAGAGAGTTTTAGTAGATCGTTCCGATGACTCCGATAACGATACCCGATACTCTGCCTCCGCCTTTGCGCTTACATATATAGTATCGTTATCGGGGGTATCGGAGGTATCGGAACGATCTACTAAAACTCTCTAATGTTGCTTTAGCGATCGGCAACCCGCTGGCCGCCCGCCAAGGAACAGCGGCTCGCGGCGGGTCGCATTTTTATTATCGCGCATTAAGCGCGAGACACATGCGCGTCCAAACTGTCCGATTCGGCGTGCGAACCGCCGGAACGACGTCCGAGGGCGAGGGTTTTCGTCGCAGCGGAGCGTCGGACGGGGCCTCCGTCCGGCGCCGGCGTGCGTCCAACTTGCTAGATATCGCCGCACGGCTGTGCGATTTTCGGAAGGCCGCAGCCAATCAGCACGGATGGCGCGAAGGTCATGTTGTCACGTGGCTTTCGGACCGATCGGGCGAGGAGGCGCTTCGTGGTTCGGGCAGTTCGGGGAAGCGGATATCCCCCCGTCGCCTACACGCACACATGTGGCGGTGCGCGGTGAAGGAGATGGACGCCATCGAGTTTTCTCGCGCGCGCAAAACAAGCTGCTGATCTCGCGCGCCATAGCAAGCCGGCCTTCGGGGACCGATCGAGGCCGTCGAAACCCGAATGTACTCCGTTTCACCTTACGATGGAGAGCAGCGTACGCTACGAGCCATTCCTATGCCGTGTGAGTGTCACGTCAACTTCGGGAGAGACGCAGCAATGCGCGGTGTGCGTAGTCACGTGATTTGTACGCAGTGCTCGCTTCGCTGGGATGGCTCCTAAGGTCCGCTGCGGTCCATCGCGATTAAGTGATGTTGAGCAGAAAAGTAACCTCACGGAAAATCTCTACACACGCACACTTTAATAGAATGTAATAAAAATATTATGTTTGTTTTAAAGTCAGAAAAACCAAGAAGGGCGAGGGTAGTATTTTAGTTTTCTAGGCTAGGTGGCGCGAGCTACCGCCCGTTATAAATATAGCCATTAGCATTCATCCATCCATTCGGTAGAGGGATACCCAAAACTGGGCGGAGCTGAACGGAGCGACGCAACGACGCGTCGGAAGCCATGTGTCGCGAACCGTCCTGTGCGGCGATTCGGAGCAGCCATCTTCCCGACAGTTCGCACGCCGGACCGGACAGTTTTGACGCGCATGTGTTTCGCGCTTGAAGCGCGAGACACATGCGCGTCCAAACTGTCCGATTCGGCGTGCGAACCGCCGGAACGACGTCCGAGGGCGAGGGTTTTCGTCGCAGCGGAGCGTCGGACGGGGCCTCCGTCCGGCGCCGGCGTGCGTCCAACTTGCTAGATATCGCCGCACGGCTGTGCGATTTTCGGAGGGCCGCAGCCAATCAGCACGGATGGCGCGAAGGTCATGTTGTCACGTGGCTTTCGGACCGATCGGGCGAGGAGGCGCTTCGTGGTTCGGGCAGTTCGGGGAAGCGGATATCCCCCCGTCGCCTACACGCACACATGTGGCGGTGCGCGGTGAAGGAGATGGACGCCATCGAGTTTTCTCGCGCGCGCAAAACAAGCTGCTGATCTCGCGCGCCATAGCAAGCCGGCCTTCGGGGACCGATCGAGGCCGTCGAAACCCGAATGTACTCCGTTTCACCTTACGATGGAGAGCAGCGGACGCTACGAGCCATTCCTATGCCGTGTGAGTGTCACGTCAACTTCGGGAGAGACGCAGCAATGCGCGGTGTGCGTAGTCACGTGATTTGTACGCAGTGCTCGCTTCGCTGGGATGGCTCCTAAGGTCCGCTGCGGTCCATCGCGATTAAGTGATGTTGAGCAGAAAAGTAACCTCACGGAAAATCTCTACACACGCACACTTTAATAGAATGTAATAAAAATATTATGTTTGTTTTAAAGTCAGAAAAACCAAGAAGGGCGAGGGTAGTATTTTAGTTTTCTAGGCTAGGTGGCGCGAGCTACCGACCGTTATAAATATAGCCATTAGCATTCATCCATCCATTCGGTAGAGGGATACCCAAAACTGGGCGGAGCTGAACGGAGCGACGCAACGACGCGTCGGAAGCCATGTGTCGCGAACCGTCCTGTGCGGCGATTCGGAGCAGCCATCTTCCCGACAGTTCGCACGCCGGACCGGACAGTTTTGACGCGCATGTGTTTCGCGCTTTAGTTGAGAACGCGGCGTCGCCCGGACGTATTTTTTTGGCTGGGGTCGTGTTTTGTGTCACTACAACGATACTATAATTTATATCATTTTTAGTTTGGGCCGGAGTTGCCCTTTAAAGGGCAACTCCGCTCAATTCCGAAAAATGTAGGCTTACATGTGATTCCATTTCACAAAGTACTACTCAACAGCTCTACGTCTTCGGATTCGCGAAATGTTGAATATTATTTGTGTAATCTTAATATAAACATCAGCTGATACCGAAACCGAAACTTCGGTTGCGTCAGGCAACATTGGTCTCGTGTCCTCAGAGTCATGGCCACGTCACGTCGAACCACGTGGTCTTGTGACGTTCGTAGGGGCGAGGTACAGGACACGCGACGCGGGCAGGTCGCTTCGCATGGCGTGGATGGTGATGGCCCGGGAGAGAGGGGGAAGGGGAGAACACGAAAGAGGAGAGGGGAGAGCGGAGAAACCGGACATGCGATAAACGCGCAGGGCAGCGCAAACTAGCGCATCCGCGTTACGGTGATCACGTGGACGCCGTAGAGCCAACACCGGGAGGAGAAACTCATGACGTCATCGTTCAATTTCGCTCTGAGAAATAAAAACAACCATAACGTGAGAATGACGTAGTCATGCCTTTGGCGTAGTGGTTCAACGTTGGCCGCTCCAACCCCGTCGCATTGACTGCGCTGACGATTGCGCCTCACGTCGCACGCTAGAGTTGGCAGATTTCGGCGACTTGGCTCGTTTGAAAGTTTGCTGGCCAGTTTATTAAACATATAGACGGAATTGGATCGTAATATTTGGCATGGGGTCTTCCTATGTGATACTGAAGAGGGCTGCATAGTTTTCTAAATATCAAAAATGAAGCGGAGTTGCCTTTTAAGATTGCCAATATTCCCTTTAAACTTAGCGGCAAAATTTTTCCGCTAAATTTGGCGGAAAAATCTTTCCGTTAAATTTACCCTCGCGACGTCACGTGTGACCCCTGTGACGTCGCACGCGACGTCATGTGCGATAGTCACGAGGCTAAAATTTTCCGCTAAAATTAGCGGAAATATTTTTCCCCACTAAATTTAGTGGGGAAAGAAGGGCATACACCTCCCTCCGTTCCCCTCCCCTCCTCCTCCTCAAGGGCTGCGCTCTAATTCGGCGTTACAGAAAATTATAAACGTCTTTCATTTTTTACTTTGAAGGACAAATTCAAAATATGTACTTTGGGTCAGACATATTCTTTAAAATGGAAACACAAGTGCCTTGTTGATTATCAATAGATGGCTATATGCTTCCACTGAGAGCGAGAGAAACACACACACACACAGACGACTTTATAAAGATTGAGGTTACTTACCCTTGCCGTTTATGCCGCATTGTCCCTCCCGGAAAAGAAGCAGCTCGAGCACACAGAATCGTGCAAGTGTCGGATGGTTATTAGGGTTCCTAACATTTCACTGACGCTAGGATGAAACATGTTGAAGATACGAGCCATCGACACGATACGTTTTTTAAGATGGAACCGCATGGAGCATTTTGCAAGCGATTTCTGCGCATTGGCGTTGGCGGAGCAAAAATTTGACGTCCAAGTGTGTGGCAAACACTTCGGAAGAGGCGCGCGTTCGTCAGCTGTCGCGTTTTCGTGAGCAAAACGCGCTGCATGTGGTTTACAACTGAGTGCCGAGGCCGTGCTTGTACCACCGTCAAAGTCGGGCAAGGCTTCCTATCGTTTCGCCAACACTTGTTTCATCGACACACGTTCCACCGACAACTTTTTATCGAAGGACGTATCAGGGACACACGTTTCATCGACACTGGGACGCTTCATCGACAGTCGTTACACGAACTACATGGTGTTGTGACGCTTCGTCCACGAACAATTTCTATTGCTAGATGGATTAGATTTGATCATGTGATGCGAAAAAGGCATTTTTCGCTAGGGACCACACTGGACGCGTGTTAATTACCCATCCGGTTCACCCATCTTGAGGCGGCTCATTGCAAAAGGGACATAATGAAAAACAGCGCAAAAGGGACAGGACACAAAGTAGAAGAATGGACACAGGACAACCAAAAGTAATAGTAAACCTTTGGTTGTTAGTCAGCGTGTGTCTTGTGTCCTTCTTCTACTTTATGTCCTGTCCCTTTCGCGCTGTTTTTCATTATGTTGTTCAACCACCCAGCCCAGCAAGGTACCCTGTTACAAAAGAAGCACATTCCGAGCAGTTGATGTATGAAATTCTGCGATTTGGCTTCTTTCGTCGCGCGTGTATCACTGGGGGAACTCCACGAAACGGGAGAAGAGAATGTTGTGGGTACACCCTTTATGCCTGAAGAGGAAGGGAGGGGGGGGGGGTGTTCCACACAGCGGTAAGCCACCCGCAATGCAGGTGCTTGCGTGCGGGCATCGACCGGTTTGGCTCACGCCTCCAAAGCACAACGGAAGAAAGAACGCAATCAATGTTCGCGAAATGCGTCCGGTTCGGATGACGTTGTCCCCCTTCACACTTCGCCCCCAGCCGGAAGCCAGAACTTGCACTACGTCTTCACTGGCTGGTGTTCCGCGCCGCTAACTGGCAACTTCCGGTTGCGGCGGGCGCTGGGCAAAAAATATCTAGTTCCCCTAGATCCGCGGCGAACATCCTGATTTTCGACGGCGCAACAAGAGCGAGCGCCGCCGGGCGAATTTTGTCGGGTTATCGCCGCATATTCGCTCCATGGAGTTCAGCGCATCCGATCCACCTGTCCACGCGCTGCGCGGCTATAGTCTAAGGCGGCTCATTACCAAAAGAGGCTAATTCCGAGCTGTCAGTGTATGAAGCTGTGCGATCTTGCTTGGATCTGGCTCACTGGGACGCGTGTTAACCCATCCGGTGCACCTGTTTACACCGCTGTGCGGCGACACTCTAAAGGCGGTTCATTACGAAAAGAACATCGGCAGCACGGAATTAGCGTCTAATTAGCTTCTTTTGTAATGATCCACCTCCGAACAAAGGAAACATCGTGTCGTAGAAAAGAAAAATGTTGTCGACGAAACGTAGCAAGATATGTCGATGAAACGAGAGTCGAAGAAACGTTCTGTCGATGAAACATCGCAGTGTCGTTGAGAAGAACTGTTCGGGAAACGTCTTTCGATGAACTGATTGCAACCGCATACGGGTCACGGATGTCGCCGGGACTCGTTTTGGAACCTTTCTGCAGAATGTATTTTGTTTGATGTATAAGCAGTGACCCCAGCTTTACACAAACCTGAAGAAACATGTAAGGTTACATTCGTCATAATGAAGCTCCAAAAGAATACTCTGTTTGGTTCTTTCGTGGAACTCAGGTTTGTATAAGGTCGATAAGGAAGCTGAGCTTTCCTCCACAGCCATGACGAGTACACGACTACGGCGGCGGGCCCCGTAGTCAGTGTCGATGAAACTAGAGTCAGTGATGTGATTGGCCTAAGCCATTATGGCGCACGTTTCGGAGCAACCAAGACAGTGTTTTGGAGCAGCAAATGTGGCCTTTGGAGCAACCAAAACAGTGTTTCGGAGCAGCAAAAGCGGCTTTTGGAGCAGCCAAGACAGTGTTTCGGAGCACCAAAAGTGGATTTTGGAGCAGATATTCTTAGGAAAATAAAAATACTTGTTTTAAGGGCTGTACGAACAAAGGGCACTTTGTGTTGTGTTCTGATGTGACGTGTTGTGACGGAACTCGCTGCTTCTGTTTTTACTGCTCAGACATCCCACAAGTGTAGTGCTGTAGGCATTGCCAAGCAATTTCGAAAAACCGCTTGCCACCGTTTAACTGGTTCCTGACGTGCCAGATTTTCGTCAAAAGTAAGCAAACGTTAATACAATGAGTTGCAAGCGTCCCAGCTGGTGCCTCAGTCACGCAATCATGTTCGCAAGCACGTGAGGCCAACTTCGGCAGACTTACTCTTGGGCATGCTTCGTCACGCAAGCGCAGACAACTGCTGTCCGATCGAAACTGAAACCATGCTCCTCAGCTCCACCGCTACCTTACCCCCAAAATTGTACACAAAACCTACCTTTCGAGCATGCGACAAAAACAGTCCAGTGGCGCGTGCTTGCCAGGCCGGCAAACAAGGTACAAGCTAAATACACAAAAAATAAAGAACCTGAGTGCATCGATGCAAGACATTGCGAGCCAGCCTCAAAACGTTCTTGGAGCACTTTGTGCAACGACTGAACTCGAGACAAGCAAGTGTGCTTTCCTTTTTCAGCTTGCAGACATTGCCTTCTTCGCTTTAGCTCACTTCTTTTCACCAACTTTTTTCACAGCAGATTGTTCACGTACCGAGGTCCCTCTCAAAAGAAGGCCCACCGAGAGGAATCTAGATAAACAATAGTTTGACAGAGTAGTTTATGAATTAAAGATGGATTTTTGTAGTAAAGTATCATTTAAACAAGAACAGGAATGTTAATGAACATGCGGAGGTACTTAGTTTCATCTTAGAAGGTACCATATCTGCAGTGATGTGGGAACGGTAACATTCGACGTCGCGCGACCACGGTCACTGAAAGGCACTGACCGAATATAGTTTTCCCACGGCCGTTGCTTCAGCTCACAAAGTAACTCCTGCCGCGCAAAAACATGGTTTCGTTTCACAGCATGACTGCATAGCTGGTACCGGGCACGCTAGCGTCGGAGCGTCTGCACATATCCGTGTCTATTGCTGAAAATATAAAAGAGACGAGAGACGAGACCCACAAGACGAGGGCTCGAAACGCGAGATGCCGGGAAAACCATGCAAGACCGGGTGGACAATTGATGCACGGTACTTTGTCAGGTGGCCGCTTGCGCCACATATCACACACCTGCTCAATTACAGTACTCAGTTTAGTTTCGGTTTTGAAAGGCGACCTAAATTGGTCGTTTGGAGCAGGCTTGGCGCAGATTGCCCATATTTTGGCGAAATGTAGCAGGATGTAGCAGGGTTAGCCCCTTGGCGCAGTTTGGCGCAATTGGCGCAGCAATCACATCACTGAGTTCATAAAAAGTAGTCGAGGAAGCATGCTTTGATAAACCATGCGTGGATAAAACGATACAACCCCAACCCACCCCCCCCCCTTAAAAAAAAGTTCATGGAGAAAAGGGTTTTGGAGAAAAAAGACCCTGGAAGTAAAAACCCGGAAGAAATGGCCTCGGAAGAAAAGGCCCCATCTGACAAGTAGGAAAAATAGGCCCCAAGTGGTAAAAGAAAATTACTTTTCAAAATTTTTAAATTCGTGTAAAAATTGAGAGAAACAGATTCGTGGGCTGATTCTATCCTTTAATTCTATCGTTTCCTCCACTTTCTTCCATTCTCAGAACGGAATTCTCGAGCTCCGTCTGTTGGTCGTTATGCTTTTGAAGTGCAAATTAAAACGCTTTATTTTTGAAGCGACGTTTAAATCTCCGACAGATTTGTCCCCTACTGCGGAAATATGCTTGCAATAGTTCACAAATGTTCAGGAGCTCTTTGTTTTTGATGACAAGGGGTGTTCACAGTGACCAAAGCGCTGATTTACGGGAACCAAAGCGCTATATCGCAGCGAGTGTCACCGCTGCGATCGACGGTACGCCAGTGTGAACAAAGCGCAGAGCACTGGCTCCTGTTTACACTAAAGGTGCCGTTAACTTCTTTCGAACAAAGGGATTCAAAGAGGGGTACGGAAACAAAAATTGAAGTATTCAAATTTCGTTCGGAAATGAGTCAAGCATGACGGTTAATAACCGTAAATGATAATCGCACGTCTGTATTCTGAACGACTGGCTATAATTTTTTTTCCAAACGGTGCACTTGAGCGAGCGCCCGAAGAGAAGCGAACGGAGAGCGCGATGCGTCATGGGATATCCGGCGCAAACAAAAACAGAAAGAAAAGATTCCCCGCATTCGTGACGTAGAAAGGCTGGCGGGATTATGAACTTTGCCGTTGGTGGCGTCGTCAGCGTTGTGGTGGTGCGTCAGCGCGTTACAATTGAGCCGTTCGAAGTGCCCAGAGCCTTTTATGGAAGTGCCCGTGGGGTGACGAGCGTGTGGCTGGCCCAAGGAGCACGTAGCTTCCACAGCACTGTCAGCTTAGGGCTGAACGGGGTGGGGAAAGCAACTTTTGTCCGAGTTTTGAGCGACTGGCTAATCTTCTAGGGGAGAATGGCTGCATCCGGCTGCACAAACGAGGGTCCGAGAAAGAGGGGAGTGCACCCTTTCCGTCTTGTTGGACTGTTTGGTTCAATGCGCGATTTGTGACTTGAGGAGGAAAGCTAAGAAGGAAAATGTTGAAATGCCAAAGAGCGGCGCTGCTCTGAAGGAATCTGCTACGTGACGACTACAGTCCGTTGCAACCTAAGAACGAAGGGCGAGGGTAAGACGGGCCGGGCAGAGGAAGCAGACGGAACACTGGAGAAGAGAGAGGGAAACCACCTCCTCTCTTTAGCGTTCCGTCTGCTTCCTCCTCCCGGCCCGTCTTACCCTCGCCCTTCGTTCTTAGGTTGCAACGGACTATACACCTTTCTACGTGGGGCGCCGCCATCTTCAATTCTGGAACTTCCGGTATGCGTGAAAACATCCTTTCTTCACGCCTCGACAGTAGAACGTGTTAACATTTTAATTGCAACCGTCAGTCGTTCTTGTTATGACCCTTCCATGCTTTTTTACTTATTCAGGGCTGAAATCTCTTGCTTTTTTTTCGGAACGCATACCGGATATGGAGACAACGTGGCTGGGTTCGAGGCTAAACGAAAAAGGTGTATAGGTAGCAAGTTCCCAACGTCCTCCCAAATAGGCTCCGTCATGCATCCACCAGGTGCACATTGAAAGATCGTTTATTTTGCTTTAAAATTAGTTTTCTTGTGCCTTTCAACGGAAGACTTGTGTTTTTGAGGTTATGGTGCAACTTCCGACAGATTCAAGCTAGAAAATGAGCGCTGGAATTTCGTTTCCCTACCCCTTTAAGTTTATAACTGAAACAATTTTCGATCGTATTACATTGAACAGTGTAATCATTTTTTAACTTTTGTGAACTCCCTCAATTATGAAATTTAAGGAAGTTCTTACTTTCTAACTTAATTTAGGACAGATTATGCAAACTCCGCAGCTGCGAAGTTCAGATTTTTAGAATATGCTTCGGTAGCAACCGCTGCAAACTACCAGAAACCATGCTTGTTCTGTGCTGATATATATATGCAATTGTCAAAGTATGGTCACTGTCGTTAAAGGAAAACTTGAGCGAACCCTCAAAGACCAGGCAAATGGCTCAGCTGCGTCCAGCAAGCCGTTTGCAATGTTTGCCTTTGGCGAACGTAACTTTCAGCTTTGCCTTTTGACTTTGGCTAGGTGTGTTCACTACACCTATGCTGAACAGAAGCTGCACTTGTCAAGAAAAAAATAAGAAAATTGCTTGAAATTTTGGAGCTGGTACCGCGAAGAAAATATACATCCTTTAATATTTCGAACTTGGTATGGTCGCTGTTTTGGTCGAATGCCACAGGTACTCAGTGTGAGGCAGGAATTTCTTGTAAAACATTAAGGAATATATTTGGTAACCAACTTTTTCCAATTAAATTCTTCAGCTGGGTTATTTACTACCCTGACGCTTGCTCCCTGCTGAACAGAGCTGCACTTGTCAGGAAAAAAAAATAGATGGAGAATTGCTCGAAGCTGTGTAGCTTGTACCCATGAGAGATTTGAAGACTTTGAATTTTACGAATATCGTACTTGAAAAGCATATCACGCTTATAACACTCCCAGATCCTCACACTTGCAGGCAATCACGCTCACAGGTTGCTTTCTTTGTTGTTTTTTGTTTCTCCCAAGCCGTTGGTTTGTCTTCGCAGAGTCGATCGTGCGGCGGGTTAGAACAAACTACCTCAAAACAGTGAACTTCTGAACCTATTATCCAATTTGAAAGAAATTGATTATGTTTATGTCTATTCTCCGCACATTTCTACCAAATTTCGTTAACCTAGATTAATTATGAAAGACACTGTAAATGCAAGCTAACGAAAGTGGGTGTGTCGAGCTTTCCAGTGCTGACAAGGGCGGCGGTAGAACACAAACGCGCCTTCCGACAGGTTACACAGACAACGTCGCAGTGATTAGAGCATCGCATCGTTGCTGCATACCACGCTCATTAGTACACTATTAAGCGATTACTACATATATCACACCCTTCTTGTATCATTGTACCACCCACACGTACTTCTAGGGAAGTTTATGCAGCATAATAAACATATGCAACGTACAAAAAAAAAATTTTTTTTTTTTTTTTTTTGGGGGGGGGGGGGGGTAATGTTAGGTATTGCGGTTTCACGTGACGTACCTCCGGTTTGAATTCTCAATCTCACCATAATGCCTCTTGGCAATGAAGTCCGTCAGTCGTATGCTTTTCTATGAGTAGAGGCAGCGGAGGCGGAGTTTTCTTTTCTCACTCAAATTGCCTCTCGTTTTGATGATCGACCGTGCTTGCCGGAGTAGGCGGCGATATTGCCACAGCGCGTCGGCGAGCGGGCTGATGATGGTTGGGGGTTTAATGGCGCAAGGACAACTTAGGCCATATTGCGCCAAAACAGGGGGTTTAATAAGGAGCTTGGAGATGCAATCTAAAGTAACTACAAGTTACAGCTGGTGTAAAAGGCCAGTTTTATGCAGGAATTTTAAAACTCGATTGAACGGTACCAAGGGTTGATCACCAAGTAGAAAATATGGATGAAAAGGAAGATGATCTCGGAACAGTTCTGGGAAACATGATTGGCGCTGTTGATTTAAAGATTTACAATGCCACAGGATGTGCAAGACAGTCAAGGCTTTACCACAGTTGTCGCAGAGCTTAACGTCCTCATTGCAAAGCAGGTGCAGGTGAGTCAAACGGGTATGCCCTATTCTTAACCGGCAAAGAAGAACTTCAACGTGACGGTTTTTATGAAAAGAGCTCTCCCATACCCCCAGAAGGGGCTTGATGACGTGGAGCTTGTTCTCTTTTTCCATATCCCAGTCCAGCTGCCATGACTTCATAATAAATTTCTGTATAAACAGTTTCAGGTCTTGGTGTGGCAGGCCAAGGGGCAGTTTTGGGCACTCTTTCGCAGAGGCAGCAAGCAAGTCTACTTTCTCATTGCCAGGAATACCCACGTGGCTTGGGACCCAGCAGAATTTTATCAGGTGTCCTTGTTGAAGTGCTCGATTTAGCCGAAACCGAAGACGTTGCACAAGAGGGTTCTTGCTGTCTGTTAAGGACAAAATTGCTAGAAGAACGCTCTGGGAATCGACAAACAGAATTGCTTTCATGATATTGTTCTCTAATAAATACTCCACAGCCATTAAAATGGCGTACAATTCGGCTGTAAAAATACTTGCAAGAGTGTTGAGTTGTCGAACTTTCCTGAAAGTAATGGAATAAACCGCACATCCCGCAAAAGTTGATGTTTTAGACCCATCAGTGTAAAAATGCAAATAGTCCTTGTATTTCTGTTCCAACCCGAAAAACTCCTGTTGGAGAACAATTGGAGAAACAGCTCTCTTTCTGTACTTGGACAGTGACCAGTCACAGGAGATTGGTAGAAGGTCCCAAGGCGCAACTCTCTCATTGCTCTTCAGCAAAGCAGCCTCACTAAAGGGAAGATGGAGCGATGTTGTCATCCCTTGAACTCTGAAACTCAGTGGCCGAACAATACTAGGCTTGTTTTCAAAGAGTCGGAAGGACCTAGAAGGTTGGAGGGCATCAAAAGTGGGATGTTGAGGATAGCTGAATATCTTGTAAGCATAAGAGAGACTCAAATATTGCCTTCGTCTTTCCAGGGACATTTGATGTGTATCAGCATACAAGCTCAGCACAGGTGATGTTCGAAATGCCCCCGTGGCAAGTCGGAGCCCCAGATGATGGACGGGGTCCAACATCTTTAGGGCAGACGGACGCGCCGACCCATAAACAATCGCGCCATAGTCCAGGCGGGACCGCACCAAGGAGTTGTAGAGTCGTAAGAGGCACCGTCTGTCAGACCCCCAGGACGTATGCGACAGGACTTTGAGGATGTTTGATGAACGTAGGCATTTATGCTTCAACTCTTTCAAGTGGGGTATAAAGGTGAGCTTTTTATCAAATATTATCCCTAAAAACTTGTGTTCCTCCTTTACAGATATAGTAACGTCATTCAAGTGCAACACTGGATCTGGAGACAGGCCACGGCGGAGTGAAAAGGGAACACAGATTGTCTTTTCGGGGAGAACCTGAAACCATTTTGATCGGCCCATTTGCTCATCTTATTGATTGTGAGCTGCAATTGCCGTTCACAGCTGGACAGGTTACAAGAAGAAAACAATATC
The DNA here is from genome assembly GCA_037355805.1 of Ixodes ricinus. Lineage (NCBI taxonomy): Eukaryota > Metazoa > Arthropoda > Arachnida > Ixodida > Ixodidae > Ixodes > Ixodes ricinus. Next base: position 24,622 of record JAZHYW010012666.1, on the reverse strand, counting down.
TGCACATCGTCAACATACAGTGAATAGGATACAGATGGTGGTATAACCTTAGCCAGACTATTAATCTTCACAGCAAAGAGTGTAACGCTTAACACTCCGCCCTGAGGGACGCCATTCTCCTGGAGAAAAACATCCGACAGGACGGAGCCCAAACGCACCTGGAAGGTCCAACCCGTCAGGAAACTTTGAATGCAGCGAAGCATGCGACCTCGGACACCATACGAGTACAAGTCTCGAAGGATCCCATACCTCCAAGTAGTATCATAAGCCTTTTGGAGGTCAAAGAAGACGGAAACACAATGCTGGCGATGGACAAATGCTTCCCGAATAGAAGTCTCCAGGCGAACAAGGTGATCAACCGTGGAGCGGCCCATTCGGAAGCCGCACTGATTTCTATCAAACACACCCTCTGCCTCCAAAAAGTGTACAAGACGGCGATTAATAAGTCTCTCATAGGTTTTGCCCAGGCAGCTTGTCAATGCAATTGGGCGATAGCTTGTTGGTAAAGAGGGGTCTTTGCTGGGTTTCAGTAGAGGAATTATGTGTGCCATTTTCCAACAGTCAGGAAAACATGCAGCATCCCACAATAAATTAAAAAAGGTGAGCAAACTGTTTAGAGATTCAGGCGACAGTCTCCTTAGCATCTCGTATTGAATCCTATCCGGCCCAGCCGCAGAGTCTTTTTGACGCCGAGAGCCAGTTCAAGCTCACACCGTGTGAATGGCTTGTTATATGGAACACCCTGAGCACCAGACAAAGAAATGGCTTGTCTTTCTGCTGCTGATCGAAACCTCTTAAAAGAGTCACTATAATTGGCCGAGTTAGACACTTCCTCGAAGTGTTTACCAAGAACATTTGCTTGTTCCTTAAGCGATGTAGCTGATGGAAAGAGGGGTATCCTGAAAGACCGATAGTCTCCCTGATCTTCCTCAGACGATCCCACACTTCCTTTGAAGAAACGAAACTACTCAAAGAGGTCACATATTTTCTCCAAGAACTGCCTTTAGCTTTTCTTCGCGTCCAGCGAGCTTTGGCTCTTCTTTTCTTGAATTCAAGTAAATTCCTAGGAGTAGGATAACGTCTGAAGATGCACCATGCCTTGTTTTGCGCCTTGCGTGTTGTGGAGCAGTCCTTGTTCCACCATGGCTTGCATCTCTTGGGGAGTCGTCCAGAGGTCTGGGGGATACTCTGTGATGCGGCATTTATAATCGCTTCAGTAACATACAGCGTGGCATCTTCAGGGCTCATGTTTACAAGAATAGACGAATCAATAAAAGCCTCCAAACAAAAAATAGACCAGTCAGCCTTTTCCAATTTCCACCTTGGGAGTCGTGTCGGAATAGAAGGAATTGGTACTGTACTTTCTAAAACAATAGGAAAATGATCACTTCCAAAAGGATTATTTAAAACCTTCCATGAAAAGCATGGAAGTAAAATTGGTGATGCAATGGAAAGGTCAATAGATGTAAATGATTGATGAGCTGCACTAAAAAATGTGGGATCCCTCCCATTAAAAAGACACAGTCCAGATGATAATAAAAAACGCTCTATGACGCCTCCACGTGAATCCTGGCGAGCACTACCCCACAAAGGGTGGTGGGCATTAAAATCGCCTAAAATTAAAAAAGGTTCAGGTAATTGTTTTACAAGTGACTCAAGTTCACTGATATGCAGTGGAGAGTTAGGTGGCAGATAAAGTGAAACTACCGTAATCAAACGGTCAACAAGAAGGCGTACAGCTACAGCCTCTAAGGGCGTAGAAAGGGGGACCTCCGAGCAAGCAACACCACTCTGCACCACTAGTGCCACTCCTCCCGACATATTAGGGGGAGTCTATCTTTCCTAAAAACTTGGTGCCGACGTAAAATCTGTGTATGAGTGTTATTTAAATGTGTTTCTTGCAGGCTGAGTGCAATGGGTCTCAGCTCGTCCATAAAATAATTTACATCATCAATATTTCTCATTAGGCCACGGCAGTTCCACTGCATAAAATGGAAATTGGTCATTCTTTTAAAAACGAGTTAAAATGTGAGTAAAGAAGAAACGCTGGGAGAATAAGTAAAAGTTCTAAAGCTGCCGCATGTGGCAAAAATTAATTTGCAATGTCACGTTGGTGGGGTCACCGGTTTTTTGCTTTTTTGCTTAGTACTCTTAATAGTCTGCCACTCCATGTCGTCTTGGTCAGACGCATGAGTGGAGACTTCACACTCATCCATGGCCTCAGTTTCCTGAGGCGAGGCTTTTCCTGCAGGTTTCTTCAGGTTCGGGGAACGGGGTGCCATGCCCCGCCCGCGACCAGACCCAGCCAAAGGGGCAGAGGAGGTGCTGGGCAAAGCGTCGCCCAAGTCCACCCGTTCCTGCCCCTTTGGCACTGCAGGTGCGGCACGAGAACCATGCCGCTCCTTCGATGATGCTCTCTCCAGGGAGTGTGGGCGGGAGTGCCGACCCTTCTCCCTGGAAGGAGACTGCGGAGGAGGGACGGTTGCGGTAGCCACCGGCCCATCCTGGGTCTCGGAAACAGCCTTAGAGGAAAAAGGCTGTTGTCCCGTTGGAGTACAAGGGTTTGCACTCTGGCTGGGAGAGTCGGTAGACCGCCCAGCTGAGATTGCACGCCCCGGAAGCTGAATCTTCAGCTGGGGCGTGGGGACTGCCGTGGCTTCCCATAGTCCAGAAAGGACGTCTGGGTTGCCACTGCAACCTTTAGTGGTGCAGGTCCCCGCTGCACCACTTGGGCGTAGCCGCCTTTCCGCATGAATGCAAAGCGACGGCGTGCTTCCGGATAAGAAAGGCTTTCCTTGACTTTCAAGGTGAGGACCTCTTTTTCGTCTTTCCATGTCTTGCATGATCTGGAATATGCTGGGTGAGGTTCTGAGCAGTTCACACAGTGTGGGTTGTTGGTACATGCATCGGCTTCATGGTCAGTCTTGCTACACTTTGCGCACACTCTAAACTTAGTCCCTCTTGGTAAGAGGGATTTTTTTAAAAAATCCCCCTTAAAGGTAGGAGGGACTGCAACTCTCTTAAATAAAAGGGACGCAAGCGCTGTCAAGGTCATTCTCGTTTTTGAAGAGGGACAGCTTCCCTTGAAGTGTAAGAGGGATAACGTCCCTCTTGAAATTTGGAGGGGACACGGTCTTTCTTAAAAATGTCCCTCTAAATTTCGTTTCTCATTTTAAGAGGGCCTTGTTCTTCAGATATCCCCCTTAAATAGTCAAGGGACTGCGTCCCGGTTAAAAAATAAGGAAGTGCGTGGCTTTTTAATTATATTTCACACAGCAAATTACACAAGAAACGTTTATTGAGCAATGCACAAACCTCTGTGGCGCCTGCCACGAATTATACACAAAACAAGCATTGTATTATGTTGCCACAATAATAATCGTTGCTTGTTCAAATTTAGATAAAGCGCGGTTCAAACCGGCCCGGACTACGGAACCCGGGCCAGCCCGGATACCGGAATCCCGTAGTGACGTAATCACGTCCGGCGTCCGTTTACGGGTGCCGACGTCACGGTTTGGTCTGAGCGGCGCACGGACGGGCCCCGGCATACGGGAGCTGACGCCACGGCGGCTCCCAGGCAACCAATCAACGGCTGTCGTCAAGCAGGTCGTCGCTGGTCGTCGCCGTCGCGGGCAGGCAGGCGATGGCTGCCGGCGTGTGCCGGGCACGCCGGGCGCCGGGCACGCTTCGCGCTCCGTCTAGAGGCGGCACTGGTGCCTCGTTTTCGTCGCTTTGTTTTTCGCGATGGCGTCGTCTCGGCAGGATCCCGACTACGAAGCTTGATGTGCCTCACTTATGAACCTTTGTGTGATGAGGTGCGTACACATATGCAAGAACTATCGACTGGCGTCGGCTGACTACTTTCGCGGCTGCGTGCGAGCAGTACCTGCGGAGCGTGAAGAAAAAGAAGCGAAAGGCCAGATCCGCCGAGCTCCTGAAGTCTCGGAAAATGCTCGGCGAGTATGCCACCATCGTGAGACTGATGTACGAAGGCCCCGACGGCCGGAACTTCTTCGAGTGCTTCCGAATGTCACGGAAGCCAGGTAGGGTGTGCTGCTTTTTATTTTGGATTATTTTCATGTTAATATATCAAGTGGCGTTCCACGTGGGCCGCGCGTCGCTCACAGGAATACTCACGTGGAGCGTGCGCTCCACCAGTGGAACCACGTTTTATATCATTTTTAACGCGGCGGGATCACGAGAGAAGCTTTCGTAACAGTCACCCGCTTGTCATATTTTACTGCGTCTGTGCTATAAAAAAATAGCAATGGTATGCGAGATGTGCAGCTGATACGACACTCTTTCTGTTTTACTATGTTGTGCTCCCTTGAGTGCATGTATGACGGAAGCCCGTTGTTAGCTTCCTTGTCGCTATGTGCTAGCTAGGATGAGTGCTTACAAGCTGCTTGTGAGTGAATTCTGCACGAAAGCTCGCGCTGCAGAACCCAGGGATCTTGGGTTCAATCCCCACCCGGCCCGTTTCGATCTGGATGAGCATCGTAACAGCAGACGTTCGTGTTTCACTACTGCGTGACGGGTGTTAAAGATTACTAGGCTGGCGGTCGTACAGTACTGCCTAAAAACTCATCTACAGTGCGTACCAGTGTCGTTCGCCATTTTAACCTTTTAAGTGCACTCACTGCCTTTCGGTCTCTTTGCAGCCAGCAAGCCAACCACTGCCTGCCTCTACAAACGTGCATTTGCTGAAGGCCACTCATATTTGCATTGAAGATGCCGTTTCATCAGGTTGCATCCACCTCCCGTGTCTTCGAAACCATGTGAATAAAGTATTAAAAGCAGTATCGAGGTATTTCGCTTGTCCTGGTGCTTGTGGTCGCTACGATACCTGTCGTAGATCAGGGTACCGCTGAACTAGCTGAATTAATTTATAGGTTTTCTCGGGTACGTCAAACGCAGCGGCATCAGCCCTCTTCGCGGCAGCGGCACTCTTCGCAGCCTTCCTCGCGTCGGAGACGGGCGAGAAGTTCACCGTCGTAATCATCCCCGCAAGCAAGCACGCAGCATCTGAAGGCATTCGCACGCGGAACCGCGTGAACGCCGGTGGCAAGGAGGGCAGGAGGAGAGCGCGCCGCGCTGATTGGCCGCGGAAAATACGAGAAACCTACGTCACAACCCGGGAAGGAAAAAGTTGAAAATTTTTCAACTCTTGACGCCGGGTGGCGGAAGCCGTAATTACGTCACCGCCCGTACGGAAGGAGCGCTGACGTCACTACGGGTTCCGGCGCACAAGCTGGCCCGGGTTCCGTATTCCGGGCCTGTTTGAACCGCGGCTAAGAGCGTCCTCAGCCTTTCCGTCAAAAGTGCGACCGGGAACTTGTCTTCCACCTCTACGTTCGAGTCTCAACGGGTCACCCTTCTCGTGTGTGACCCTCTTCACGCGCTGGACGATCGACCATCATAAGATCAGTCAAATCTCTCTGAAAAAATAAACAAGGTAAAAGAACGTTAACCTACCTGTTAGTACGGAACTTACCTAAGGCGATACTAGTTTATTTACCGACCGGTCTTTCATACAACCTAGTCGGTGCCAATACAACGTGATATTTTAGAATTTGTTGCCCGAAACGCTTTTGAACCGCGTTCTAAAACTTATTCCTCAATGCACCAATCTAATGTTTACAAACCCATAGTCCAGCATGCACATATTCGCGGCTTTGAAAAGCGAGCAAACGACGCGCCATATGCGCGAACTTTGAACATGGAGCCTGCCAAAAGCTCTTTTTTTTATTAACGGTTTTGATACTTGGTTAGAGAACTGCAGCACATGACAATTTCATATAAAAGCACTGAGAGGAACTTACCTATTTCATTGTGTGAAGTTAGAGGATGTCCACAGTAAGCACACCGTTCGGGGTGCTGACTCCTACTGGTTCCTTCTCTCGAAAATTCCATACAGGAACAGTAGTGGCAAGCGTCACATATATTCCCCGGATATCCACGTTGGACGACATGGAGTTCATCGACATGTGCATGTAGGTAATATCTGCAATAACATGCCCAAAAAAAAGATAAAAAAACAGACCGAACACGCTTACAAACTGCCAGGAGCGCTCAAAACGAAAAGCTCGCGGCCATCCAAACAGCAAAGATCGCGGTTTTTCAAGCTACCAAAAGCGCGTGAGAGCCGTTAGTTTTTTTTTTTTTTTAGAAATTTAGAAAAACCAATTTAGAAAAACAAAAAACTAACGACATTCAAACCGCAAAGAGCCGCGAGGGCTTCGAACATACAAAAGCACGCGAAAGCCGTTGGTTTCGACGGAGGCGCGCCATATAAAACGAAAAACTCTCGACATCTAAATATCTAAATAGCAAACAGCGCACGGCTCCCGAACATACCAAAAGCGCGCCAGAGCGGTTCGTTACGACGGGAGGCGCGCCAAACGAACGGACACAAAGCGAAGAGCGGAGGCAAAGAAGTTCCGTCGCTGCATCTCAATCCCATTGAACTACTACGCAACAGCAAAAAAATGAATAAAGCTCGCGGCTGTCGTCACGGAAATGCAGATAATTGAATAACTCACCTACGATTCGGTGATCCGTTGTAGTATCAGCACGAGTCAGGACAAAACACCAATGGCATCTCAGTTTCACCCAGGACAAACAACGAGTCAGCGACTCTCTGGAGTAACTTACCTCGGCGAAAAGCAGGAAACTGCAGTACCTCTTCTTGCTCCGAGAACTTTTGGGCGAGATGGGCGATTGGGACTTTGCAGCGCACCCTATACAGAATTGTCGCGTACTCGATGCTGGACTACATGCCAGTTCAAGGTCGCTTCCCTTCGGCTCCTCGGGAAAAAAAAATATCAGGGGGACGTTGTCTCAACGTTTGAGAGGGATGGTTGCCTTTTTCGTCTGCGTTTGTTAAATCTAATTATGTCCCTCTTAACTCCGCTATTGTCCCCCTAAAAACCCGCCTTTTTTTGGGGTGCCCTTTAAAACAAAGGTCCTTTATCTCGCCCACTTCCCTCATAAAATAAGAGGGCTTGTGAGTTTTAAGAGGGCCCAGTTTTAAGTGGGTAGCCTTTCCGCGACAGCTTTGAGAGCCGTGGCCAAATCTCTGGCACTTGAAGCATCTACGGGGGTTTGGCACATAAGGCCGAACCCTGCAGCGCAGGTACCCAGCCCTCACAGCTTCAGGAAGGACGGTCGATTGGAAGGTGAGTACAATATGTTTTGTCTTCAGCTCGTTCCCGTCACGACGGATGGTGATACGCCTTGCAGCTGTGACACCTTGGTCGGAGAGGCCTTCAACAATTTCACTCTCAGAGCTGTCAAGAAGGTCATCCTCAGATATAACTCCTTGAATGCTATTTAATGTTCGGTGGGGAGAGACAGAGACGTCGTAACCAGAAACAGATGTTAAGCCTAGTAGTGCACTACTCTGCTGATTCGTTTCCACCTCAACAAGTAAATCACCAGAGCTCATTTTCTTTGCCTTGTAGTTTTCCCAATTGCACCTTCAAGCACCTTTGCAACTAAGAATGGGGACATTTGTGAAAGTTGTTTATCGCCTTCAGAGTGAATCACTAAAAACTTGGAGAATTTTGGAGGAAGGTCAGGTGTCTTTGCAGTGATGGCTTCGGTGCGGACCCTTTTCAGGGCCCGATCAGTGGTTTTTTGCTTAGAACCCATAAAGATGGGAGGAAAATTCAGTGCCCGGGTGCACCGCCCACCACGGAGCCCAACAAGGGGTAGGTAATGTGCCATAGCAAGATGGGCTTGGCTGACACAATTACTCTACCAGTGCTGCCCGGGCACTATACCCTAGTGTGGTTGCAGGGACAGGACCTGTTTCCACTCAAGGTTGGCCCTTGCCGCCTAAGAAGGTGAAAAAGGAAGGAAGAGAGTGTAGAAGAAAAGAGAAAGAGGTGGAAGGAAAAGTGAAAGAAGGAAGAAGAGGGTAGAAGAGGCGACTGACTGAATCATCCTGGTCGGGCCAAGCCAGGACACCCGTCTACGAGAAGCAGGGGCCGAAGCGGTGTATTGCCTCGCCCGGGGGCCCCGAAGGGTCCAAACATACCCCGGGCTCAGCTCAACCACCAGGGTCCCCTTTTCCCCGGACACGGGTTAAGCCACGCACAGCCAGACGTGGGTGGGCGAACCCACATGGCTCGGGGTTCGTAGTGACGCCACTCACCAAGCACCTACCATAAGTAGGTGCCCCCTGCGTGCGGGTATGGTGGCCCACGTGGCTGGGGTCCGTGGTGACGCTACTCACCAAGCACCTAGCACCTAAGGTGCAGGCGCCCCCTGCGGGGCTCGGGGTCCGTGGAGACGCCACTCTCCAAACACCTGCTTTCACAGGTGCCCCCTGCGGGGTCGGCGAGCAAGCGCGTGCGTGGCTATCGCACTTGACTTTTGTGCGGAGGCCCAGGTTTCCATTCCTGGGAGCGACGCGTCTTTTACAGCGGAGCTGCTAACGGCTAGTTTCCTCAGGATCGTGTCCCCGCAAAGAAATGAAGACACCAAACTCTTGACACCTACTGCCATCTATGAGCGACGGCGGCAAGCCACATATCTGGTTGCAGCCGTCGCTCATAGATGGAGACAACCTCTCTACTCTGGCTTGCCGCCTTGTGGCTGGCTATTACTTTCCCTCGTACAGCTCCCGCTGATCTTCCTTCTTCACCAGAGTGGAAAGGCTGAAAGTTTTATTTATTCTTTCAATTTAGATTTCTGGTAAAGTCGGGAACCTTGTTGATTGTTCGAGGTCCGAATGTTCTACACGCCGAACCTTCTACGCAGATTGTTCCAGAAGCCCACGCGTGTATGTATACATAAAGGGCTCCGCGTGGCGAGCCGCAATCAGTCTCGCCCCAGCGTTCGATCCTGCTGCTACGCCGATTTCGGCACCCGCGACGCTCTGTTGTTATCTTCTGTTTCCTTTTTGGTTTGGGCACGAGTTCACCCCATTAAACGTTTCAGTTTCCTCGGTTATTCTTTCTCTCGTCACCTCGTCATTCCCCAAACAACCCACATAGTCCCCAAGAGGTCCCCAGAACGTCCGAACGTCCAGCTCAGTAAGTGGACGTCCGTCGTAGCTCCTTCGGTCGTAGACTCCAAGATCGCGCTCAGCGCGAGAACGGTGGCGAAAGGCAGGTGTTGAGCTCTTGAGGAGGAAGGGAATGCGTAACAGAGTCGGGAGGACGCCGTAGGGGAGCGGACGGCCCACGGACGTCCATGGCTTATTCGCCCCCAGATACGAAACTAACAAAACTTCAGCCAAAGCAATCTCTGTCTTCTTTCAGCTTTACTATAATTACTAAACTATTGCAATCTATTAAGAACACAATGCTTATTAAAGTTATTAACAGAGTCTTCAATCGTGTATCGCGCATATAGTAAATACGGACTGTGGGCTTGGGCACATCAGCCATATCAGTGCTCAGAACTAGAAACAGTGCCTTTGTTCGATGTGCCAGGTCTGTTTTGTTCTTAGATTAACCGTTTCAGTTTACTACGTTTTCCTGGGTTCTTCGACCATTTAGTTGAGTGGTTTCTCAATTTTAACCTCTTGCCAGATTTTGAAGAGGGACGATGGCGAAAGAAGGTAAGTGGTAAAACGAAACTAGAGGCGAACGAGCGCAATTTAGCGCCTTTTTTAAGTTTACGATGCTTGCTTGCCCGTCTCGACCGCAAGATGCCCAAGCCAGCACGGATGTTTTATTGAAACGTGAACAAACACGTGAACAGTTTGTTTCTTTGTGAGTCTGCAGAGGAGAACGAGAATGTAGAAAGCACGGATCACGAAGCACGTCTCTGAGTGCGATTTGTACGCCGATGACGACCGTACCTCGTTTGCTCGACCGGGCATTTCGTCTGAGTGGAGGCTGTACGCCTACAGCTGAAGTCGGTCCAAGCTACGCCAGCTCTGTGTCTGAAACACCATTGGAAGTTGCCGAATTGGAGCCTGACTTACCTGGTCCTATCGCCTGTGATGATCTCAGGTCAGGAGAGGCCCAGGGCTTTCTAACCAAATTGAGAGAATGGGCTGTAGTTTCCTCTGCGACAGAGTCGTCCGTCGCAAGCCTTTTGAAGGTTTTACGTACTCATCCATGCCACTCCGACCTTCCTAGCAGTGCCCGAGCCTTGTTGCGAACTCCTAGGGCGGCGGTTGGCGTTTCATCCATGTGCGCTGGCAAATACTGCCATTTCGGCTTTGTGGAAGGGCTGCAGCACTCTTCGAAGAATGTGTCTCGAGTCCCAGACACACTTGAATTTATTGTGAACGTGGATGGGCTACCACTGACAAAGAGCACAACAGAACAGTTTTGGCCTATTCTTTGTTGTGTCTGGAACTGCGGCAAGTTGGATCCATTCCGTGTGGGAGTCTTCTATGGCCAGTGTAAGGCATTAGATGCAAATATATTCCTGAACCCTTTGTTGCTGAGCTGAAGGAGGCATTAGAGCAGTGTATTCTCATTGAAGGAAAAGTTGTCAACGTTGAGCTTTCTGCTATCGTTTGTGATGCTCCGGCAAAATCGTACATCTTGTCAATTCCAACCTGTCGTCTCTTCACTCTGGCCACTTTCGCATGCAACAAGGAAGTGTGTACGTTTTCCATTCAAAGGCGAAAGTGCTATATTTCCGCTGCTGCATGCCGATTATGTCTGAGGTGAGAACTCTTGTGATGAACTCATACCTTAATTACCATACTTTGTTAAGGAATCTGATTGTCTGAGGGATTTTTTTTCTATGCTTCGCATTTGTATTGCATAGATGGTGCGGACTTTGCCATTGTAAAGTTTCTCCAAGATGACGACGCCGTCGCAGTTGTGCCACGCCTTTGGCTCAGGGATAACTATTGTTTGTGGCCTGGAAATGACAAAAGCATTCGCAAGCTTATTGAAAAATCGGCAGAACCATCAGACTTGTGGTCAAAAGTGGACTTCGTTGTTATTGACTGGTTTGGTAAGTGAAATACCATCTATTGTGTTAGCATTCCTGCTGATAGAAACAAAAGTAGCATATGAGTGTTGTGCATATGAAGATAATTGCATAAGATCATGCAATGTTGCACTTGACTATAAGAATCCTTTATTTAACAAAAAACAAAATCTTTTCAGATTCCTTTGAACAAGCACGAAGAAAACTTCTGTTAGCGGAGGAGACATCGGATCTGGGCACGGATAACCAACGTGGACGAGGCATGCGAAAAAAGAGGAGCCGCAACTTTAGTGACTCTGAAAGCGACGAGTCTGTGACGCAAATTGGAGGAGAAAAGAGAAAAAGAACCGTGTGATTTATGACCAGGGAAGCGATGACTCGGTGCAGCCGCCCACGCCACCGCGACGCAGATTAAAAGGTAGGCGTTGCCATTATGTTTGAATGAAAAATTAATTTTAAGTTGCTTTATTTTTTGTATTGGAACTGTCTTTAATGCAAGCATTACTATTTGGACACTGGCAGATAATACTGAGTGGAACCAACGTCATCATGTTTCAAGGCCTTCTCATCCAGGTAAATTTGCTGCCTACCGTGTAAGTGGAAATTCACTTGAAATGTGTTTTTGTTACGTTTCCTTCGACTGTCACAGGGACAAGCATGACTGGTGCTGGCGAACACCAGAAGAATCAACCGATTAAACGTAAAAGCTTTTTGGAAATGCAGGGCCGCAAAGGTACGCAGTGCCTTTGCGCGCTGCGTACCTAAGCTGCATCAAACCTTCCTCCTCCACTGGTCCCGACGGTATCCCTCCCACCTTCCTCAAGATGATCCAACCCCACGTTCCTCCATCTCTTCTGGCTATCTATCAAACTCTTTTGGACAACTCTGTTCTGTCGGATTGCTGGCGACAGGCCCTGGTCACTCCTGTCTTCAAGGGTATGGGCAAGTCACCGAGGGACCCATCCAGTTACCGTCCAGTTTCCATGACATCTATCCTGTGCCGCACCCTGGAGCGAATCATCAACAGGCATCTTCTCAGCCACTTGGAGCGCCTCCAGCTCCTTCCACCATCCCAGCATGGGTTCCGACGTTCTCACTCTTGCGAGACCGCCCTAGCAACTGTGTCTCACTACGTTAGTGACAACATGGACGGCCTCCTTCCCACCGACGTGGTCCAGCTGGACTACAGCAGTGCTTTTGACACGCTGGACCACGACTGCCTTGGTAGGAAGTTGTCGGATTGTGGGGTAGGAGGCAGCTTGTTGCATTGGATTGATGCCTTCCTCGCTGATCGCAGTTTTCGCGTAAGGCACAAGGGTGCTGTATCGCATACCCTTTCAGCCCCCTCGGGTGTCCCTCAAGGGTCCGTCCTTGGCCCAACCCTCTTCAATGTGTATGTTCGTGACATTCCGCAGTCCGACAGGCTCCTCACCATCCAATACGCCGACGACACTACTTTGGCGATGTGCATACGCTCCCCGATGATCTTGCCACCATGCAAGCTCACCTGGACAAGCTGGCTGTCTGGTCTGCCACTAACCACCTCCGTGTCAGCCACGACAAGTGTGCCGTGATGCGGTTCAGTTCGGCCAGGAAGGTCCAGACGCCACACTACACGCTTGGAGGGCTCCTTCTCCCACCTGTACAGGAGCTCAACATCTTGGGTGTATCATTCACGCCCTCACTCGATTTCAGCTGCCATGTGGCTAAGGTGGTGAGCAGGTCTCGCAGGGTACTGGGATTCGCGTCTAGATTTTCCCGGCGTTTTGGACGGGAGACCCTGAAGACGCTGTACACGGCTCTGGTACTCCCTCGACTAGAGTACTGTTCTTCAATATGGAGCCCTCATCAGATACACCTCACTGAGCGCCTAGAAAGTGTGCAGCGCCGCGCGACTCGAACCTTGGCCCGCCACGACCATTCCTCTGACTACGATGAACGCCTGCGGTCTCTTGGCTGGCACCGCCTGAGCCACCGACGAACAGTGGCGCGTGTCCGACTCGTTGCTGTTGCCGCTGGCCCTTCGCTGGCCGGCTCCTACCTAGCATCAGTTCCCCGTATCTCTAGCCGGACAGGCTGTCCTATCCCTCTCCGCGCCCGCACCCGGCGACACGAAGCTTCACTGTTCCCCTCCGCGGTGAGCTCGTACCTGTCTTTACCAGAGCGCACGCGCCCGCCCCTGCCGGGGACTGGGGACGAACTCCGCGACTTTAGCAGGACTGTGTCGCGTGCCCTCCGAGCTCAATAACTTTGTGTAACTACCATTTCTTCCTCCCTTTCATTTGTATATTCATCTTCATCATTTCACCTGTTAACACACAGCCGAGGAGGCAGCCAGCACTTGGTTGTACGGGCTTCTGCCTTTTGGCTGCCTCAGGCACTCGGCTGTGTGGAAGTTGTGCCAATAAACACCTTGTGAACCTTGAAAAATTATCTGAATAATTTCTACGTCAGATGTTCTCTTAGGTTTCCTTTCAACATGCCTTTAGTTTTTTTCGGGCCAAAAATCTTACCTGCATTGTGCTCTAAATATAAAATACATAAATAAACCAGACATTTGGACGGGGCTTTAGTAGTGTTGCTGGACTATAGTACAGGAGCTGTCTGACGATAGAGCTCCAACTGAGGCTATTGAATGCTGCAATATTCTAGTGTGGGACAACACTTTACCGTGACACCACATGCTTGAATAAAACAAGAACTGATAGAGACATAAGTGCCTGCCATTTATTGGGACTACGTTTTTGCACCCACTGCAGCAGGGCAGCCGCAGTACTGAATAAATACAGAACCCTTACAATCAGCCGGTTCCAGGACGTCCAAGGGTGCGGCCGGGTGCTTTAAGACATATTAAGTTAGCTTTTCTTCGTACCTTTGGTTTTTTCAGCTGTCACAGGGTCAAACAGCAACCAGCCGAATATACGGGAGAAACATGAAAGCCCCTTGAAGGAGCTGGGCTGGCGTGGTAAGGAGCTGGAAGGTCTTATGCAGGATTATTTTTTTACTTGTTGTTTCTAAATGCCTAAATGGTAGTTATTATTACAGCATGCAGCATTAATTTATTAATTACGCCTTACTTTGCCTTTTAAGTAACACAAAAGGTGTAATTTACAGATCAAGAAAGAAATTGATGAATCGATTGACAAAACTCTGCTTTAATCGCTCCAACATTCACACTGGAAATAAAACTATTAGGTGTTATTTCCTCCTAAAATCCTACATTTCTGCCTTTTCAAACTGCTATTAATGGCTCAGCGTTTTCTTTTTGTCAGAGTTTGAGAAGCAAGTCCTCCGGATGCTCCACATCATCAGCAGTGTGGGAGCCACCGTGGTGGGAGCCGAGGGTGAAAGACGAGGCAGAGGGCACGTGACAGGCGGTCGGCGGAGAAGTCACGAGCTGGCGTGGGACAGTGCGTGCTGAGCGAGGCTGGAGCTGGGCTGGAACGACGGAGCCGGGCTGCCTGGCATGGCCCATGGCGAACTCGGAGCGGTCCACCAGCGAGGTTCGAAGTCCGGACCGGTGGAAACGGCCAGCCCCGGCCATCTGGCTTAGGCCACAACAATCCCGGGGTGGTTCCGCAGCAAGACTAGGGCATTAATAGCCCGGGACAGCCAGCCTACGCAGCGCTGGCGTGGGAAAGGCGATTAGCAGGCCTGGACACGGACTCCGACTGTGAGCTTTGATCGACGGGCGACAACAAGGGTCGGCGGGCCCGGTCTGCCGGCTCTCGACGACGGGCAACCGGGAGGTAGCAGTAAACCCATTTGCTGTTTTCTCGCCAGTGCTATGGTCACTCCCTAGGTGACGAGCGAAACGCATACCGATAGGACGGCGATTATTAGTAGGGGGACCTCATAAAGAGAGCCCCACAGCTTGAAGCAGACACAATATTCGACTCAGTTGGACCTGCATGCGTCACAGGCAAATGAAATCCCCGCGGCTCTGAAGGAGATGTCATCGAAGCACCTTTTGTAAATGTAGAAGGGGACGCCTTTTTCGGAGGTCGATACGGGGCAGAGCAAGGGCGCATAGTAGTTTGACGTCATGTCCGGTTTTCGTCAAAATAGAGCTGTTGTACCTATTTTGTTCGAATTGTCTAGAAAACGTCGCTTATCGCCTTGGTCGCTTACTCGTCGCTTTCATGCGGTTTGCCCCTCGTCGCGCGAGTGACCGAGCGACAGCGAAGGGTCGTCGTCGCTTGTCTCGTCGCTGTCGCTCGTCTCGTCCCGTCGCTCGCTAAATTGCATCCGGTTCAGCCTTCACGCACGGTACTCGGCGGCAATAAGGAAACTAAAACGGTCCGCCCCGAGATAAACTTTTTTCGCTGTGGCTAGCGTTACGTCCGGACGGAGCACTCGAAACGCGTATACCTAACCCTCCCCCCCCGCCCTCCTCTCTCTCCCCCGTGAACCTAGGGAAGGCGGAGATTCGGACGTAACTTGAGTTACGTCGGACGTAACGCTAGACACTTCGTTTTTTTTCTCGCTGGCTAGCGTTACGTCCGGACAGGCGCACTGGAAACGCGTATACCTAACCCTCGAAATCCAAAACCAAGCGTCGCGACGAGCGACCGTGAGAAATCTCCGTCCCTCGTCGCCGACTTCCGTCGCTGTCGCCGTTCCTCGCAAAATCGCTTACATGCGGTTCACCTTCACTGTCGCTCGTCGCGTAGCTCGGTTTTGATATTTCTGAAAGCCTGGCGCTAATCACCTTGGTCGTTGTTTTGGTCCCGTCGCTTTCATGCGGTTTGCCTCGTCGCGCGAGTGACCGAGCGGCAGCGAAGCGGGTCGCCGTCACTTGTCTAGTCAGCCGCTCATAAAATCGCTTACATGCAATTTTAAATCGCTCGGGCTAATAAAAAATGCGCCTGTATTTTTCATAAGCTGCGCACTCGGTGGAGCCGCACGGCATGCGTTTCTGGACAGGAACGAACGCCGAAGGCACGACGTACGACACAGAGGTGAAGAAGCAACACGGTTACACGGCCGTAGTGTGCAGAAAATCCACTAGAGAAAAACACATAAAGAAACCATGCAAAACAAAACAAAAGAGTAATCGCACCGATGCTACAAAAGCACCAAAGTAGAAAAATCAGACTCGCAAGAGCCACCGCCGTGGGCACGGCGCGCGACACGGAGCACTGCAAGGAGCCGAGGAAGCAACACGGCCACGGTAAACGAGTCCGATAGCGACAAAAACGAACTGAAACACATAAAAAATATTCCTAGCCGACGCTTCAAAAGCACCAAAGTTCGAGAATAACTCCCTGGTTCTGGTCAGAAAGACCCTTTAAAGCTGTAAAATGCTGCTTAACCACGCTGAAAGGCCCGGTCCGACGCCTACGTGCATGTAGAAAGAGACCTCGAAGATGGCGACCGTGGTGGCCGATGCCAGCAGAACCTAGCGAGTGACGTCAAGTAGAGCTGTGTGGCGAATGTTAGGGCAAGTGGAGACATTCCCTTTGTCCCGGTCTTCACCATCGGGACACCTTGCAGTTCAACAAGATAGGTGTACGTGCTCTCCGGTTTTCACGGAGATTAAGATTCTGGCCTCGTCACCGCAACAAAGTGACTAGGAAATTGATGAGGCGTTTTTTTTTATTAATGCGAATAGCATTCTTTGGATACTTCACGCACTTTTCGTCTATGTATCTACTATCTATCTATCTGGCTATCTAACCTCTTACGCCGCGGGTCGATAAATAAATAAAAAAGACCGGCGCCGGCTGGGATTCGAACCGTTGACCCTTTGATCAGCAGGCAGACGCGCTAACCACAGAGCTATGAAGGCAGTCATTCAACGCACTCTAAACAGTTGTTTATATCTTTACCATAGGACGCGCTTTACAGCGCTGTCACAGCTACCGGTGCGCGCGCGTTCCATGCACGAGGGCTCATTCCGCTCTCGTGAGGCTGAGCACGGCCGCTAGCTCACCCTCTCCCCGCGCTCGGGAGAGGGTGATGTAGCGGCCGTGCTCAGCCTCACGAGAGCGGAATGAGCCCTCGTGCATGGAACGCGCGCCACCGTAGCTGTGACAGCGCTGTAAGCGCGTCCTATGGTAAGATATAAACAACCGTTTAAATTACCGTTGGTTGAGACTAGCTGAGACGCCAGAAAGTCTGGTCGGTACCATTTTGAGTGTTTGTGCGTATGGCGCGTGCTTTGCTCGCCTTCCTAAGTGACACAAACGCACGTGCTGGGCTGCGGAGATCGTGCGCAGGGCTGTGAAAGTGTCAGCAAATTTAGAATCGCCTCAAGAGTGGGCTGGCGTATCTAGAGTGTGCCGGCCACCTGACGAACGCGCATAACTCCGCACCGTTTGATGCTATTCGCATTAACGTAGATAATCATTCCCAAAGGATGGGTTCTGCTGATTTTCTACATACGGAGCGGACACGTGTTTTAGTGCCCCGACTGTGTGGGTTTGTGGATGACGAAGTATCTTTCATTACGAAAAATTCGGCAGATTTGTTTAGGTGCTCGGGCATTACTCAGGGGTGGATTATGTTTTATCTATCTTGCATCTTTTATGTTTTCCTTTCTGCTCCTCGCAGGGAATAAACTTCAGTTGCAGTCAGTGTTGTGTTCGTCCACTTCGATCTCGTTCTTGTCCCTTGTTTTTCGCACGCTGTTTCCAAGTTTGCTTTTGCAGAAGACTGTAGAAAAGATGGTCCGTGTTACGAGTATGTCAAAAAAAGAAAAACTTACTTCACCAACCATGCAAAAAAAAAGGGGGGGGGGGAGGGGCTACCTTGTACCGGTACTGGACGGAATTTTTGTTGTTGCTATGTCATATCTTTTATATCAATGAAGAAAATTCTCAATAATATTAGCATGACGTCTTGCTTCCGTTTCTGACCTTGTCTCACAATATTTATCAATCCGTTGTAAGTTTGTAAAAAACACACGGAAGATGGCTGTTATTCAATCGTGACAAATACGCAAAAAATGCGTTCGGTTAGCTGGATATGGGAGAGGGTCGGAGAGATGCCAAAACCCTCACAAACAAAAACAAAAATTTCGCGTTGTCCATGGGTGTTATCAATTATTTTCTTTGTTCTGTATCCTAGGACTGCGGTTGTCCGCATTGGTTTCAGCGATACTTTAAATAAATTGCCAACTACGTGGTGCATTGTGCTTTCACCCAACTTTGAAATACATAATACATTTTCCAGTTCAATATCACAAACTTTGATAATGGCTTCTAGTCTGGTGACAGCCACGTTTCAAATAGAGCAGAAGGTATTGTCTTATCAGGCAATACCTTCTGGTAAAGTATTGAAAAAACATACCCTTCGATTGCTTCAGCGATATTTGTTAGTCGTACGGGGTGCTGTAAAAAGGACCAGGATATTTTCCAAAGTTCTCGACTTTTGACTCAATTCAAAATAATATTATTCACATATAATTTGTCACACTTGATGCAATTGCTGGATTCCAAAGTAAAAGACGTGGAATGACCACAACAAAAAGTGGTTAATTTCGGTAAGAATTTCACGAGGACATTTGTATGGTCCCGAGTTATCTTTACCAGCGGGAAAAGCTCGTGTCGAGCGAGCACGCGCTCATTGCATCGACGAAATAGGCTGACATAATCGCTTATGCAGTAAAACACGTTTCAGGCGAATGAACCGAAAGGGCGGAAATATTTGACGTGATGAATTACTACCACAACATTTTCGGAAGGCGAAAACTCGAGGAGTTCAGAGTGCGACATTTGCATTCGGCGTCCGTTGCTTTGTGATCTCAATTTGAAACGTAATTGTGTTGCCGAATATCCAAAGAGCCGCTTTAGCCAGGCATTTTCGCACGGTTGTTTCTCCGCATTGTATCAAACGCGTAACGCAGATTTCTTCACTGGGGCGAAGCACGCCTTCGCTAACGCTTCAGCATTATTACGTTTGAGCAGCGGTGTATAGCGCTGAAGTTTGGGCTAGTTGGTATTTCGCGGATCTAGACAATTAAAAACAGCGGAATGACACGGACAAGAACGAGAAGGAAAGAAAACAGCGCTGTGTTCCGTCTACCTCCTCGTTCTTGTCCGTGTCTATGCGCTGGTTTTTAATTTTTAGCTGCTGTATAACGGCGAGACTGGCACCTCGTTAACGGCAGTAATTAGTGCTCAAAATTAAAAATAGTATTTTGGCTGCTGACCGGTGTGCTACAAGAAGCCGTCATAGAGTTGGGAAAGAGAGCTTTTTTTCTTGCGCCACCTTGCCGCGAGCGACACTTCCTGCACGCGGCACATCGCACAAAGTGAAGGATCTCACTCGAAGCTTCAGATCGATCCTTGACACCACCTTTGTTGCATATCGCTGAAGTGATGACTCATTTTTGCGAAAGGCACGGTGAGGTGCGCGGAAAGATAAAATTGTTTGTGCGGCTGGGTGCTCATGAGGATCATATTAGTCACTTAATTCGATCGCAGCTGTGCGAACGCGTTCTAGCTGACGCAGCCACTGCAAAACTCTATGCCTACAAGCACCAACCTGGCAACAGGAGCCATAATCCACGACGCCTACTCTATGCCACAGGGAGAGGGGCGCTAACCGTCTGGAGCGCTTCCCCACCAGTCCGACGTTACCGCGCCGCCTCACAGCAGCGCCATCTGTCCGCTGGCGTCTCGCCATCTGCCGTGAAGCGATGAGCGAACGCCGAGGCGGAACGAAAACGAACCCCCCCCCCGCAGCACCTCTACCCTCCACAGCTGGTCGAATCATTGCAGAGGGCATTGGCAAGAAGGAGTGTGCAGAGAATAACCCCCCCCCCACTCCTCAGCCCTCACAGGACCCAGCGCGTCGACATGCGGAAGAGCAGGCGAGCGACACCCAAACCAGCCCTGAACACCGCGCAGTAGTTGCGAGGCGAGAGTCTCCTCGCCCACTAAAAATGGCGGGGCTCACGTGACCAACCCAGCCAAGATAATACCAGCGCTCACCGCGACTCATCATGGAGATGGTCCTCCGACTCACCGTCACCACGCAGACTAATGCAGCACCGGACTCATACCACCCTAAGACTCACGTCTTGATTCAGGCTCAGGCTGTGAGTCTCAAAAATCACGATCACCTCAAGAGATATCAAAACTCACGCTCATGAGTACTTCACTTAAGAGCTCTAGCTCACACTCACACTCGCATGAGTCCTCAGAACTCACGAGTCGTCAGAACTCACGACCACACTCACGATGAAACTCACGATCGTGACTTCGCAGGATTCGCACTCACACTCGGGTGGCGCTCACGATCGACACTCCCGCTCGCATGAGTTCTCAGGACTCACACTCACCCTCCACTCGCGCAATTTTTCTGAGAATCGCGGCCTTACTCACGATCACCTCCAAATCTGGCCCGGTGAGCGTGAGTGATCACACCTCATGAGTGAGAATGCCGAGGTATGCCTGTGCTACAAATGTAACTAATTACAGTTACAATTGCACTTCCATAAAAGTAAGTAGCCGTTACTTCAGAAAGTACTCCGTTACTTTCGGGGCGTTACTTTCAGCCTTACTGTCCTAGGGCAGGAAACAAGACGTGTTATGGAAGCGTTTATTGTGTCCGCCACTCACACTTTTTGTGACTTTGAGCAACATCTGGCTCTCAAAAGTCTCGTCGGACATCTTGCCTGATTTCTATGTGAAGATGTTCTCCGCGCTGAAAACCTTTTCAATCCACCTTTTTCCAAATAGGTGCTGCCACCTGGACGCGCCACTGGTGGTTATAAAAATTACACCATCTTCCCGAGGGGAACCATGGGGTGATGCGGAGCATCGTGTTGGTTCCGAGGAAAGAGTCAGTTGCGTGCTGACGTCGAGAGATGGCGCCACCGACTGCCCTAGCGTTACCCCCTATGCGAGCCTTCGTCGCAGCTCGCGGCAGAGAAACTTGGAACGCTCGCCGCTCGTCGTTTATTTTTCACACTTGAAGGAGAGGAGACTAGAGGAGGAGAGTTGCGCGTGCACGCGCGGTGTGAGTAGAAGCGAACGCACGCGCAGTGCACGCATCTGGTAGAGGGAGAGAGCGCAGAGAGTAACGCGCAGCTGTTGGAGAGAGGGAAGGAGGAGAGTTGCGCGTGCGTAGTAGGAGTGCGGACTACAAGGCCGCAGGACATAGACCCGAGCAAGAGATGCTCCGCATCTAACACAAGACGTTTGCAAGCCTTCTCCTACCCGTTCGACCCCAAAAACGTCAGATAGATCCTGCTGGCCCATCGAAACACTGCGACCTAGCTACGCACGAGCTCCCCAAACTTCGCTTTCGTCCCCAGTGTAGAATATCTTGGTCCCCGATGTTGATGCGCTGTCCTTTCTCTTTCTCGGCCAGAAGGAAGCAATAAAAGTGAAGAGACAAAGAAAAGGCGCGCACATGATCCGCTACACCTGCTCGCGTGCACTTTAACCGTTATTTTTTTAATTTTGTTTTTTTTTTGTTGGAAGGAAGCAGTTTTAACTTGAGAGTTTTCCTAACATTGCTTGCATAGAGAGTCTGGTTCTTTGTGTCAGTGTGCTCTCCCCCCCCTTCGTTGTGGGCGAGGAAGTCGACGAGTTACAATTTGCAAACAAACCCCCCCCCTTAAAAAAAAATCGTGTTGAGGCGTTAGGGGGACGTGAAGAAATCTTTGAGCAATCACAGGAAGGTCAGACCTTGCATTTTGTAAATGCAGGTGAAAGTGTGATTCCAATAAGGCTTACCTTTACAAAAACACACACACACACTAACACACACATATATACAGTATTATACACTAGTATATAGTTTTTTACATTTTTTTTCTGTCAATATTCAAAGTTCCCTCTTTTTTTCTCCGTGAATGAAAACGAAACTGTTACGGATTACAACCATTTCCTTACGTAAAAAAAAGTAAGGAGATTATTACCTTCTAAAATATGTAATTATTACCCTACAAAATTACTGAAAATTGTAAGGGATTGCAAGTAATTTCGTTACTCGTAACGGACTACGTACAAGTTTGGGTGCTTCACATTTCAAAATTCGGGTCTACCAGGGTATGAAAACTGAAGGCATTTCAGGTGTAGTTAGGTCCAGAAGTATGGTGAGAAGGTGCACATATCTACTAACCTCTAAGTTGCCAGTATCCGCAGCAAAAACCAAACCATAAATCAATATGGTATGCTCCCCGTGGAAAGTCGACGCTCCTTATAATTATAGTAAACCATGCCGGGGTAAATTACATGTCTGCCTACGTTCTTCTCTACAGTCAGCATGAGATTTGTTACTCAAGTAATTTTTGCCATAATTCTGGTAGGGTCACTGGTGCTAATACTGATTAATTATGGCCATTGGAAATGCCCTTTCGGTCTTGTGATTGGTAATTTCAAAACGATTGTAATTTCCATGGTGCTAGTGACATATACATTTATTTATTTGTTCATTTCATACTATCAGTCCTATGTAGGAGTAGGACTATAATAGGTGTGGGTTAATAAATAATACATAAAAAACGACTTACAACACATCACCACTCAGCTATTACAACAATACCATAAAGTACAAACATTTAGCGACCGTGACACAAGTAAAACAATCCTAGAAATACAGTGGATCATCAATGTAGATATCAGTTCGAGCGCAATAGGAGGATACGCGCTGACAGGAAACCAGCGCCTCGGGGAGTCGATTGCAATCGCTGATAGTCAATATAAGTCGCTAGTTCGGCCACTATTAGAGTACGTGGGGGAAGTTTGGGATCCTTAAACAAAGTGTGACGTGCTATAACTGGGTTCGTCGCAGAAACCACACTTTTGAGTTAGCCTTTTTAATGATGTTGCTGATGTGGAGCCCCCCAACGAAGGTCATGCGATATTGTAACATCTAGGTACTTGTATTCTAAAATACGGGTCAGTGGTTCATGGTCTATACTGTACTGAAAATTTAAGGCTATTATTTTGTGAGAAATAGTCATAAACACAGTCTTTGAAATACTTAGTAACATTTGCCACTCCTTGCACCAGTCGCCTAATCTGAGCTAGAGATCGGTTGAGATTATGGTGGTCCGAATCAGTTTTTACTTCGGCAAAAATTATGCAATCGTCAGCGAACAGCCTGGCATGTACGGCTAAGTTGGATAACAAGTCATTAAAAACATCAAGAAAAACAAGGGTGCAAGCACGGACCTCTGAAAACCCCCGATCTAACTTCGCACGTATTCGACCTTTTATAGTTTATGTCTACAAATTGTGTTCTCCAACTAAAAACTATTCAATCCATGTAGTGAGCTTCATGTTGTGCTCCGTGTTGTCTGGTCTCCCTTTTGTCCTCGTCTTAAGCGCCATCATGTCGTCAAATTCCCAGTACCAACTAGCCCAACAATCTGCATTGATTCATTACCAACTATACTGTGATTCACCTAATCGAACGCCTATCAAAAACCGAGAAAAATGACGTCCACCTGTCCCCTTCGATTCAAAACTTCTGAGAAATTGTGAACCACTTCTACAAGCTGCGTCGCGGTTAATAAGCCTCGCAAGAACCCGTGTTTTTTGTCGTCAAGCAATCGGTGTTCTGATAAAGAAGGACGCATATGTGCACTAACTGTGTTCCAAGTTTCCCGCAAGTTGATGTCAATGAAATTGGTCTGCAATTGGCTACCAAAGATAGATCAAGATTTTAATATCGAAATCGAACTCCATCGGGCCCTGGAGATTTAGTAGTATCAAGATTCAATAAGAAATTAAAATGCCTTCTCTTGTTATAATGGAATCACCAATATGAGGCACGCTCTCCAGCAAGGGAAACGTTGGTGAACTTCCCTTATCACCTGAAAACATACTCGGGAAAGTATTCAATAAAACAATTTGCAATATCAGTTTCGTTCTGTATCGAATGGCCTTTGATATCGAGCATTTCAACACTGTTTTCTTGGGGCGAAAGTTGTTTACAGAATTACCAGGGAACAGAAGTCATAAAACGTTCCATTGTTCTGTTGTAATATGTCTTTGACATTTTAATCATTGATTTGAGATTTCTGCTGAGTAGGCGTAAGCTACCACCCTTATGAGGATCCGGTCTTTGTTTTTTGTTTTGAGCGGGTAACATCGTGAAATTCTTCATTTTTGCTGAATAATCTCTCCGGTATTTCATGAATCGTGTTCGGATTTCTCTTTTGTTCTGGTAGAGGTGTAATTATCAAGGCACTCTACAACTAATTTCGTAACGAAATGCCACAGGTGATCAATATGTGATGTGTAACTTTCACTGAAAACCTTAAACTCGTCAAGGCCAATTCTAGTTTATCGAGCCACCCTCATCATCGGCTCTGAAGTCTTTGTACGTAGCGAGCGTACGTTCTCTAACCGGTTGAGTTTTTATTGGGGGAGACAAGTACTCCATGGAATGGTCAGAGATTCCGGGAACTACCTTGCAGCTGTATGAAGTTTGCAACAAATGCGCTCGCCTCTGCTTCTACTACAGGTGCTGTCGCTGTCGCTCGCCGGCAGCCCCACTGACTACGATCGCACATGCCAGCGATGGACCACCGCAAGACCTGCACGGAGAACCAACAAGCCCGGCCGCCTGCTCCATCACAAACTTGGCCAAAAGTGGAGCCACCCTTCCAACACGGTTCGCCAACCTGGATCATCGACGCTCTTCGGCGGGAACACACTGTGCGCGCTATATAAACGACCAGTATACGCCCACTCGTCGCGGCACGACATCGCCAACGAAGCAATGCGCTCACCTCTACTTCTACTAC